>OZ020197.1:42621993-42852250 GCA_963971165.1 Philopedon plagiatum | reverse complement strand
GAGGCTTCTATCACTGATTTGGTTCCATGATAAGATATCTCTTTTATATTTTTTCTTTATGGCACTAGAGACTCCACTTTTGCCTCTCTCTTCTTTATGCACTCCGCTGTAGATGTGGATATATCCATCTTTCTCTTCTGTACCCTGTCCTTTCTTCTTTGTCTCAGTCATACCCACAAGTAGAAGGTGGTAGAGGAATTCTTCCTCGACCGAGGTGGTACCACCCCACACATCCTCTTAAAGGGCTGGTGAAATCCCTACGGATGTTTCCAGCTCTGGATGTGTGAGTCGATTCCCCAGTACACCCACGGTACATAGTACTTAGACTTCGGTCTTCGTGGGCTGTCAGAAGATAAAAAAAGTCCATATCAAACCTTTCTATCTCTTTAAATACCTCCTCTCGCTTGGTGACTATTCCTTGAACATTCCACGTTCCAATATTCATAGTCCTCTTGAATCGGGAAATTTTGCTTTGTGAGATTTTTTACGAGTGACGGAGTGCAGGTCCGACGCCTCAACCCCCAACCTGAAGGGCCAGGTAATTTCTATTCGTGGTTTTCTTCCACTAGACTGACTGCCTTTCTTGGCTTCGGAACTTAATCTGTCCCCGAGTTTTGGTTCTTTCTCTCTGTTTATCATTGAGACCATAATTTGTCTTCTTCTGCTTCCGAGACCGTTGACCGCTAACTCTTCACCTGTACCCTAGGCAGTGGCCCTCACAGGGTGCTATCATCCGGGCCAGATGAACCCTGTTTTTTTAAAGAGGTCGTTACTCCTCCCCCTCCTCCTTTCTCATCCGGGCTTGGGACCGGCAACGGCAGAGTTACGTTCTAATTATAAATTATAAAATTGTAAAATAAAATAAAAATAAATAAAATATATGTATTATATACATACATATATATATATATATATATATATATATATATATATATATATATATATATATATATATATATATATATATATACTAATATAATACTAGATTCTTGAACCATTCAAATATATTCTTTATAAATTTTTTCTTGGGTTTTTTTGGTTCAACAAAATTCAGTAAGTCTACCTCATATTTTTTATTTCAATTTACAGTTATGTTTTGCAAAACATTTCATATTGGTAAAAGCAGCTTGACCAAAAGTTGTTCTGTTATATTCATAGGACAGCAAATTTTCACCCATTTTGCGATATATTCTAATATACTAGATTCTTGAACCATTCAAATATATTCTTTATAAATTTTTTCTTGGGTTTTTTTGGTTCAACAAAATTCAGTAAGTCTACCTCATATTTTTTATTTCAATTTACAGTTATGTTTTGCAAAACATTTCATATTGGTAAAAGCAGCTTGACCAAAAGTTGTTCTGTTATATTCATAGGACAGCAAATTTTCACCCATTTTGCGATATATTCTAATATACTAGATTCTTGAACCATTCAAATATATTCTTTATAAATTTTTTCTTGGGTTTTTTTGGTTCAACAAAATTCAGTAAGTCTACCTCATATTTTTTATTTCAATTTACAGTTATGTTTTGCAAAACATTTCATATTGGTAAAAGCAGCTTGACCAAAAGTTGTTCTGTTATATTCATAGGACAGCAAATTTTCACCCATTTTGCGATATATTCTAATATACTAGATTCTTGAACCATTCAATGGTTCAAGAATCTAGTATATTAGAATATATCGCAAAATGGGTGAAAATTTGCTGTCCTATGAATATAACAGAACAACTTTTGGTCAAGCTGCTTTTACCAATATGAAATGTTTTGCAAAACATAACTGTAAATTGAAATAAAAAATATGAGGTAGACTTACTGAATTTTGTTGAACCAAAAAAACCCAAGAAAAAATTTATAAAGAATATATTTGAATGGTTCAAGAATCTAGTATATTAGAATATATCGCAAATGGGTGAAAATTTGCTGTCCTATGAATATAACAGAACAACTTTTGGTCAAGCTGCTTTTACCAATATGAAATGTTTTGCAAAACATAACTGTAAATTGAAATAAAAAATATGAGGTAGACTTACTGAATTTTGTTGAACCAAAAAAACCCAAGAAAAAATTTATAAAGAATATATTTGAATGGTTCAAGAATCTAGTATATTAGAATATATCGCAAAATGGGTGAAAATTTGCTGTCCTATGAATATAACAGAACAACTTTTGGTCAAGCTGCTTTTACCAATATGAAATGTTTTGCAAAACATAACTGTAAATTGAAATAAAAAATATGAGGTAGACTTACTGAATTTTGTTGAACCAAAAAAACCCAAGAAAAAATTTATAAAGAATATATTTGAATGGTTCAAGAATCTAGTATATTAGAATATATCGCAAAATGGGTGAAAATTTGCTGTCCTATGAATATAACAGAACAACTTTTGGTCAAGCTGCTTTTACCAATATGAAATGTTTTGCAAAACATAACTGTAAATTGAAATAAAAAATATGAGGTAGACTTACTGAATTTTGTTGAACCAAAAAAACCCAAGAAAAAATTTATAAAGTATATATATATATATATATATATATATATATATATATATATATATATATATATATATATATATATATATATCTATATATATATATATATATATATATATATATATATATATATATATATATATATATATATATATATATATATATATTATATATATATATATATATATATATATATATATATATATATATATATATATATATATATATATATATATATATATATATATATATATATATATACAGGGTGTCCCGAAATTAGGGGGCCAAGGTTAAACAGTGCATTCTGCATAGGAAAATAACACTAACTTGTTTAATAAACATGTATCGAAAAATGCCCCCTAACGGAGCTACGGCCTCCTAAAGAGGGGCCCATGATGATGGTGTTTTTCAAATTATTCCTACAGGGTTGAACATAAAAACATGAGTTTTTGGTATTTTGGTAATTTTGACATGCTGAATCTAGATCTAAAATCAAAACTACCAAAAGTTTATCATAGGCGTAACATTCGGGGGGGTAATGGTACAAAAACAGCCGTAACTTTTTTATGAGTTAATGTTTTAATTTTTTTTTCTAAAATTATGAAAATCCAGAGCTTTCTACCAAAAAAAGGTACTCTTGATTTACATCGCCTAGATTCACCATTTGTGAGAAAAATGCCTTTGAAAGTAACACTGTTTAGCATAGATATCCCATATTTTCACTAAAACTTAGTAGTAGAATGCATAACTCTAAAATTATTTTTACAAAACCACATAAACGTTAATATGCTTATAAAAGTAACATTATTTTTTAGAAAATTTGGTAAAACATTCGATTTCATGGCCCGGCACTAAGTTTTATTGGAAGATTAATTTTTACTTGATCCGTCTTTGCTAAACAGTGTTACTTTTAAAGGCATTTTTCTCACAAATGGTGCATCTAAGCGATGTAAATCAAGAGTACCGTTTTTTGGTTTGGTAAAAAGCTCTAGATTTTCATAATTTCAGAAAAAAAATTAAAACATTAGGTCATAAAAAAGTTAGGGCTGTTTCTGTACCTTTACCCCCCAAATGTTACGCCTATGATAAACTTTTAATAGTTTTGATTTTAGATCTAGATTCAGCATATCAAAATTACAAAAATACCAAAAACTTATGTTTTTATGTTCAACCCTGTGGGAATTATTTGAAAAAACCATCATCATAGGCCCCTCTTTAGGGGGCCGTAGCTCCGTTAGGGGGCATTTTTCGATACATGTTTATTAAACAAATTAGTGTTATTTTCCTATGCAGAATGCACTGTTTAACTTTGGCCCCCTAATTTCGGGACACCCTGTATATATATATATATATATATATATATATATATATATATATATATATATATATATATATATATATATATATATATATATATATATATATATATATTTTTTTTTTTTTCTAAAATTATGAAAATCCAGAGCTTTCTACCAAAAAAGGTACTCTTGATTTACATCGCCTAGATTCACCATTTGTGAGAAAAATGCCTTTGAAAGTAACACTGTTTAGCATAGATATCCCATATTTTCACTAAAACTTAGTAGTAGAATGCATAACTCTAAAATTATTTTTACAAAACCACATAAACGTTAATATGCTTATAAAAGTAACATTATTTTTTAGAAAATTTGGTAAAACATTCGATTTCATGGCCCGGCACTAAGTTTTATTGGAAGATTAATTTTTACTTGATCCGTCTTTGCTAAACAGTGTTACTTTTAAAGGCATTTTTCTCACAAATGGTGCATCTAAGCGATGTAAATCAAGAGTACCGTTTTTTGGTTTGGTAAAAAGCTCTAGATTTTCATAATTTCAGAAAAAAAATTAAAACATTAGGTCATAAAAAAGTTAGGGCTGTTTCTGTACCTTTACCCCCCAAATGTTACGCCTATGATAAACTTTTAATAGTTTTGATTTTAGATCTAGATTCAGCATATCAAAATTACAAAAATACCAAAAACTTATGTTTTTATGTTCAACCCTGTGGGAATTATTTGAAAAAACCATCATCATAGGCCCCTCGTTAGGGGGCCGTAGCTCCGTTAGGGGGCATTTTTCGATACATGTTTATTAAACAAATTAGTGTTATTTTCCTATGCAGAATGCACTGTTTAACTTTGGCCCCCTAATTTCGGGACACCCTGTATGCGTCTAATTTCTTGGGTACAACCCAAATAGGAGATGGCCAAGGTGAAAAAGAAGGTCGGATTATTTTTTGCTCCAACATTTCTTGTATTTGTCTTTGCACTTCTTTTTTGTGGATTTCCGGATATCTATAAGATCTTGTATACACGGGAATTTCATCGGATGTTTTTATTTGATGTTTAATTTTGTTCGTGAACGTTAGTTTATTCCCATCTATATGAAAAATGTCCGAAAATTCTTTAATTAATTTTAAAATCGCATTTCGCTCTTCGCTGTTCATATGTTCTGTTCTAATTTTAGAAATGTCAAATTTAACTTTTTCGACATTGAAGTTGTTAAGATTTGGATACTCGTTAGTAGAAATCTGAAAATCTTTAAAATCAATGACATTTATTGGTTCTGGAAAGTTAACAGATTTTTGTATTTCTGTTTATTTAGAATGACACAGAGAGCTTCGTGATTTTTTACTTTGGTCAAACATTCGGGTATTTCCAAGTCGCCAAATTTTGTGTAAGGTATGATTACGTCACCATTTGCGACATTTCGAATAGGGATTTTTATGATTTGTTCAGTTCTTGGCTAAACAATTATATTATTACAAGAATTACCCGGGATGCTATGGTAAAACATCTTAATTTTTGAACTAGGTGTTGTTAGTAAATTATTTTGAAGATCGACATTATCTGCTTAAAGATTTTTTAAGTTATCTATACCTAATAGGCAATCAAAATAATTGTGAAAATTAAAAAGATAAAATTTTTGTGGACTAATTTTTTCTTTAAATAATTTAGAAAGCGGAATGGTAGTGCTAAAATGCTCTGGAGATGTACCGTGTGCCGTGGATATTTGAAAGGGGTCTTTTCGGATGAATTTACAAAAATATTTTTGGGCAATATCAGGTTTAACAAACGATCTTGTACTGCCTGTGTCAATAAGGATTTTTAATTGAAGTTCCGGCAAAATTATATAATGCAGTTGGGTACCGTTGTAGGCAAAGATCATTAGATTAAATTTGGGTGGTTGTGATCTGAGGCCATCATCTGAAAAAACTCGTTTTCAGGTTGGTCTTCAGGTTCTTCGGGGTACTCAACATACAGTTCGCTATAAATTTGGTCATTTATTGAATTTTCTGCATCACATTGATTGTCGATTTGTTGTTGATTGTCAATGTTATACAGTTCCTCAAAAAGAAATTTAGGTCGATTGTTGTTAAAGGAATTTTGTCTAAAATTTTGGAAACTATTGTTTGGTGTTTGATTGACCGAAAAATTGTCTTTGTGTTTGTTGGGGTTTAAACGTATTTCTTGTACAAATTGTCATAGGTGTGGGTTTTGTCATTTGTTGACTACTGGTTTGATTAGGCCTAAATACATTTTGATTAGAGGGGCCAGGACTAGAAGAATTTCTGGGATTAAATCTATTATATGAAAGTTGTGTGTTATTTGAATAATTTAAAGGTTGTGGTTGTAATCTAGGTGTGAAATCTTGTTTAAGGACCTGCGGTCTTTTGTTTTGCATTTTAGCCAATGTATTTTGAATTTGAAAATCATTTGTCAACATGTTTAGCGCTCTATTTAAATCCTTTGGATTCTTTGTTCGCATTAAAGAGCCTATTGGTTCTTTGAGACCTCGTAATAAAACTCTTAATGCCAATTTTTGGCAATATTCTGCTAAAACTGGAGCTTGAACTGCACTTGATCTAGCAGAAATATAGGATAGTTGTAAGTTAAGTAGTTTTTGAACTTTATTAAGGAAATCGAAAGCATTTTCGTTTTCTTGTTTAAGTTCAACCATTTCAATATTTAATGTGAAAATATCACGTTTATCAGCATATGTATTGAAGAGGGCTTCTTTTAAATCTGCCCAAACATTGATAATACATGACGAGATATTTATGGCCGCTTCGCCGTTAATTTTTGTCAAAATCGAACTCATAAGATACTCATTTTGAAAATTATTTGTATCGACTGTGTCGTAAAAATTATTCACAAGCTTTTCGCAAACATCTATAAATCTTGGTAAAAGTTCAACTTCATCATAGAATTCAGGGATCATATTTAAATATTCTTGTTTAAGCTGTGGGGCCATTATTTTTGTTTTAATAAACTTTGGAGTAAAATATACTTATAAAATTTTATGGGTTATTTTAAATACTGAAGAATAAATAGTTGTTAAGGTTTGAGCCTAGCCGAGAACCAGAATTTGTTGTATTTTGTCTACTTATAAAGTTTTCACGGGCAACCTCTATATGACTAAGAAGTACTTACAGCAAGATCACTAGAATGATGTCCATGCACCTGTCTTTGATATGCCTTCAAAGATCTCTGCGTTGCTGGCCCTGATATCCATACCTATGAACATTTTTACTAACCATCCGATACCATGCGCCAGTGCTTGATGAGTTTTGTCTCTCTCCTTCTTACCCTTCTGTATTTGCTTGCCTTCTTTTAACGAAGATTTGCCAAGCATGAATGTCGGGTATAATCTCATAATTTTGCAAATGTCAATTTCCTCTCGCTTCTATCCTGCTAAAATGCGGGATTTTTCCCTTCGGTTTTCCTCATAACGCCCCGAGGAATGTAGTTGTGTAATAGAGGATGGAGACGGATCTTGCATTTTTGAATGGATATTCCTGTTTTTAGTTTAACTGCCCACTTTGGTGAGTTCTTTTATTATGAAGATTGTTAGGTTAGATTTTACTAACTTAAATTAATTTTTGTATTGTAGAAGTCCTGAAGAAGAGAAAAATAAATTCTCGAAAGCTCGACAAATCAAAAAAAGGGTTTTATTCCTTAATTAAGGCCACTTCAATAATCCCCACTACTCCAGTTTCGAATATATATATATATATATATTCGAAACAAAAATTAATTTAAGTTAGTAAAATCTAACCTAACAATCTTCATAATAAAAGAACTCACCAAAGTGGGCAGTTAAACTAAAAACAGGAATATCCATTCAAAAATGCAAGATCCGTCTCCATCCTCTATTACACAACTACATTCCTCGGGGCGTTATGAGGAAAACCGAAGGGAAAAATCCCGCATTTTAGCAGGATAGAAGCGAGAGGAAATTGACATTTGCAAAATTATGAGATTATACCCGACATTCATGCTTGGCAAATCTTCGTTAAAAGAAGGCAAGCAAATACAGAAGGGTAAGAAGGAGAGAGACAAAACTCATCAAGCACTGGCGCATGGTATCGGATGGTTAGTAAAAATGTTCATAGGTTGTTGAGAGTTTAGTGAACCAAAAATATAATAAGCCGCCTTGGGTTATGATGAATTGACGGAGCATTTTAATACAGTCATAATTAAGTTAATTTTAGTAAATAAGGTATAATATATATGTAAATAAAGGAAAAATATAAAAAACCGTAATTACTCCCTCTCATCCCATCACAGTTACTACTCATCCGGGGCTGGAAAATCAAGTAAACTGAGATATTTTTCTTTTTCCATGCGTAGTAAGTAACTGTAGACGGTGCTGAGCTCTGATATGTCACTTATTTTATTTAGGCAGTTAGGTTCAAGGTTGATGTGAACCATCTCCAGGAAAAGTCTTTTATAATATGAACTGACTTTTTCTAAGATCTCAGCACCTTCCCAGTCCATTTGATGATCTTTATCAATAACATGCTCTGCCAAAGCGCAAGAATGTACACCTCGACGGCAGTCACTTTTATGGGAAGTAATACGGCCCTTCACATTCCTAGACGTCTGCCCTATGTATGACAAGTTACAATTTTTACAGGGGACTCTGTATACCATGCCACATTTTTCATCCCTGCCAAGAGGGGCCTTAGTTCTAGAGTAAATCTGAGAAATAGTTTTTATTTGCTTTCTCGCTATTTTTATGTTGGTATGTTTAAAAACATTTATTAATTTTTCTATTAAATTGTAAATATGTGGTAATGAAAAATAGAAAGTTGTTTGAGGATTATTTTCCACTGAAATGTTGTTTTGTGTGTAAGAAATTGATCGATTAACAGAACTCTGTGTTTGTGATCTTAGGGACATGGGTTGTGATTGCCTTTCGAAAATATTTTCTGGTATCTTATACTGAGTGCTGAACAAGAATTTATTGATAATGTTTATTGGATAGGAATTCTCCAGCAATATGCCCCTCAGTTGGTCTAGAGCTTCTTTTCTGTGTTGGGGGTGAGTGATTGTAACTGCTCTATTTTTCATTCCTAGGATTAGGTTTATTTTTGTTCTCATAGGGTGGTAAGAGAAGTAGCTAACAAAGCTATTCGAACAATATGGTTTTCTATACCACTTAGTTCGAAGGGTGTTATCAGCATCTCTAGTGACCAGCATATCAAGAAACGGGATAGAGTTATTGGTTTCTTCTTCGATGGTAAATTGTACATGTCGGTCATAAGAGTTGAAAAGTTCTAGAGCTACCTCTGCTTTACCCCTTGATACGGAGAGTAGAAGGTCATCAACGTATCTTTTTATAAAAGGAATATGGAAAGGCATATATTGTAGACAATCCCTAACCAAGTCATCCAATACATAGTTAACCAGGATAGGGGAAATTTTAGATCCCATGGGGGTGCCAAAACAGTTCAGTTGCAATATTGTGAAATTGTGTCCCAGTGATTATTCATACTTTTCAAAATAGATTCTAAAGATAAGTTAGTAAATAGCGAGACACCATCAAAACTAACAATTACATAATTGTGAGGAAGTTGAAAATTATTAACAAACTGACTAAAAGAAAAAGAATCCCTCACATAAAATTCGTTGTTTGTGTTGTAAGATGCAGTTAGAATGTCGGTTAGATATTTCGCCAAGGCTCCATTGGGGCTGTTTATAGAAGAGACAATAGGCCTGATTGACAGTGTTGGTTTATGTATTTTCGGTAAAGTGTAAAATCTTGGAGCTACAGAATTATAAGTGTTTAAGTTAAAGGCTGTACCTTTGTCAATGACACCCTGTTCTTTCAATGTTTTAACAATTTTATTAGCTTTCAGCTGCAATGTATAAGTAGGATTCTGATTTAATTTTTTATAATAGTGATTATCTTCAAGTAATTCTTGATTTTTTTGAATGTAATCCTCTTCATACATTGCAACTGTGACGTTGCCCTTATCACTACGAATAATATAAAGGTCTGGATGGTCCTTTAAGAAGAGTTTGCATTTATTAAAAATATCATTAAGAAAGGGTTTATTGTTATGATTTTTGTGTATAAAGTTCGTCAAGACATTAGTATACTGAGCCCTAAAGCAAACTTTCTGTTTATCATCACAGCTTGAAATAATACTTTCTAAAGCAGCAAGAAGGTGTGTGATTTTAATTTCTTTAGTTGGGGGACAAAGACTGAATTTGGGTCCAAGAGAAATTAAATCTATAATCTCTTGGGGAAAATTGATGTTAGTTAGGTTTTTAAACCATTTAGGCTGTGTTTTGATTTTTTTAATATTATAAGTTTTAAGTTGTTCAAGCTTTCCGATGTTTCTATTTTTTATATCTCTAAATATTTTATTAGGTATATTTAGTTTTTTGTCTACTGTCGAACTCGTCTATAATGTAATGAGGAAGAATGTCAGAAAGTTGTTGAACAACATTGTTAAAATTGTGTTTTAAATTAGTTATTTCACAGAAAGTTGCCTTAATCTCCAAATTTAAAATATTCTTTCTCATATGGATATCAGGGCCAGCAACCCAGAGATCTTTGAAGGCATATCAAAGACAGGTGCATGGACATCATTCTAGTGATCTTGCTGTAAGTACTTCTTAGTCATATAGAGGTTGCCCGTGAAAACTTTATAAGTAGACAAAATACAACAAATTCTGGTTCTCGGCTAGGCTCAAACCTTAACAACTATTTATTCTTCAGTATTTAAAATAACCCATAAAATTTTATAAGTATATTTTACTCCAAATTTTATTAAAACAAAAATAATGGCCCCACAGCTTAAACAAGAATATTTAAATATGATCCCTGAATTCTATGATGAAGTTGAACTTTTACCAAGATTTATAGATGTTTGCGAAAAGCTTGTGAATAATTTTTACGACACAGTCGATACAAATAATTTTCAAAATGAGTATCTTATGAGTTCGATTTTGACAAAAATTAACGGCGAAGCGGCCATAAATATCTCGTCATGTATTATCAATGTTTGGGCAGATTTAAAAGAAGCCCTCTTCAATACATATGCTGATAAACGTGATATTTTCACATTAAATATTGAAATGGTTGAACTTAAACAAGAAAACGAAAATGCTTTCGATTTCCTTAATAAAGTTCAAAAACTACTTAACTTACAACTATCCTATATTTCTGCTAGATCAAGTGCAGTTCAAGCTCCAGTTTTAGCAGAATATTGCCAAAGATTGGCATTAAGAGTTTTATTACGAGGTCTCAAAGAACCAATAGGCTCTTTAATGCGAACAAAGAATCCAAAGGATTTAAATAGAGCGCTAAACATGTTGACAAATGATTTTCAAATTCAAAATACATTGGCTAAAATGCAAAACAAAAGACCGCAGGTCCTTAAACAAGATTTCACACCTAGATTACAACCACAACCTTTAAATTATTCAAATAACACACAACTTTCATATAATAGATTTAATCCCAGAAATTCTTCTAGTCCTGGCCCCTCTAGTCAAAATGTATTTAGGCCTAATCAAACCAGTAGTCAACAAATGACAAAACCCACACCTATGACAATTTGTACAAGAAATACGTTTAAACCCCAACAAACACAAAGACAATTTTTCGGTCAATCAAACACCAAACAATAGTTTCCAAAATTTTAGACAAAATTCCTTTAACAACAATCGACCTAAATTTCTTTTTGAGGAACTGTATAACATTGACAATCAACAACAAATCGACAATCAATGTGATGCAGAAAATTCAATAAATGACCAAATTTATAGCGAACTGTATGTTGAGTACCCCGAAGAACCTGAAGACCAACCTGAAAACGAGTTTTTTCAGATGATGGCCTCAGATCACAACCACCCAAATTTAATCTAATGATCTTTGCCTACAACGGTACCCAACTGCATTATTTTGCCGGAACTTCAATTAAAAATCCTTATTGACACAGGCAGTACAAGATCGTTTGTTAAACCTGATATTGCCCAAAAATATTTTTGTAAATTCATCCGAAAAGACCCCTTTCAAATATCCACGGCACACGGTACATCTTCAGAGCATTTTAGCACTACCATTCCGCTTTCTAAATTATTTAAAGAAAAAATTAGTCCACAAAAATTTTATCTTTTTAATTTTCACAATTATTTTGATTGCCTATTAGGTATAGATAACTTAAAAAATCTTTAAGCAGATAATGTCGATCTTCAAAATAATTTACTAACAACACCTAGTTCAAAAATTAAGATGTTTTACCATAGCATCCCGGGTAATTCTTGTAATAATATAATTGTTTAGCCAAGAACTGAACAAATCATAAAAATCCCTATTCGAAATGTCGCAAATGGTGAATCATACCTTACACAAAATTTGGCGACTTGGAAATACCCGAATGTTTGACCAAAGTAAAAAATCACGAAGCTCTCTGTGTCATTCTAAATAAACAGAAATACAAAAATCTGTTAACTTTCCAGAACCAATAAATGTCATTGATTTTAAAGATTTTCAGATTTCTACTAACGAGTATCCAAATCTTAACAACTTCAATGTCGAAAAAGTTAAATTTGACATTTCTAAAATTAGAACAGAACATATGAACAGCGAAGAGCGAAATGCGATTTTAAAATTAATTAAAGAATTTTCGGACATTTTTCATATAGATGGGAATAAACTAACGTTCACGAACAAAATTAAACATCAAATAAAAACATCCGATGAAATTCCCGTGTATACAAGATCTTATAGATATCCGGAAATCCACAAAAAAGAAGTGCAAAGACAAATACAAGAAATGTTGGAGCAAAAAATAATCCGACCTTCTTTTTCACCTTGGCCATCTCCTATTTGGGTTGTACCCAAGAAATTAGACGCATCCGGTAAACGAAAGTGGCGGATTATGGTAGATTTTAGGAAATTAAACCAAAAAACACTTGGGGATCGCTACCCTTTACCTAACATCACCAATTTGTTGGTATCAAGTAGCAAATGCGACACGTTCTTTTAGGAGAAAGGTTATAAAGTGCATGGAGAACAATGGGGGGCTTATTGAAGTTTGAAATTCAATGTTTTCTGTTTGCATAATTTATGTTGATCATGGTGAAAATTAAGGTGTTCTGTTTCTTGTAATAAATAATATTTTCTCTTACCCTGTATGCTATAATTTAAATTTGTACCATTAAGAGGCAATATTTCATAAAGTATTTTAATTTGCGTATGTCAAAAAACCAAAACTTTAAAAACATTTAGTTTTAGTAAATTACGTTTTATCATTTTTTGGATACCCTGTATGTCTAAAGTAAAAGTTTTCTATGTCAAACTTAATATTTTTTAAAGCAAAACATTTTATGAAGAGTAACTTTTTCCTCTATAATTCATAATAAAAAAGTTTGCCATTTGGCAAGAAAATCCGCGCACACCCTGTATATATATATATATATATATATATATATATATATATATATATATATATATATATATATATATATATAGATATATATATATATATATATACATATATATATATATATATATATATATATATATATATATATATATATATATATATATATATATATATATATATATATATATATATATATATATATATTGAAAATACTATTCTCACACTACGCCAACGTGTTGTCCAAGGAATATCATCCTTGGTGGTTCAATGACCTGATATCACAGGTACAAATGAACCGTGCCACCCCGACGACCGGTTTCGATACTGTTAGATCTCATTCAGGCCGGGGACAGGCAAATTGCTCTGTGTCGAGCAGGTGTTAAATGGTCGAACCAACCGAAACAACTACTCCGAGGGCTAATACCCCTACCGGCATTGAATTACACGATTGATTCTGGGTTTGTCCGTTGGGAACGATATTGAAAATACTATTCTCACACTACGCCAATGTGTTGTCCAAGGAATATCATCCTTGGTGGTTCAATGACCTGATATCACAGGTACAAATGAACCGTGCCACCCCGACGACCGGTTTCGATACTGTTAGATCTCATTCAGGCCGGGGACAGGCAAATTGCTCTGTGTCGAGCAGGTGTTAAATGGTCGAACCAACCGAAACAACTACTCCGAGGGCTAATACCCCTACCGGCATTGAATTACACGATTGATTCTGGGTTTGTCCGTTGGGAACGATATTGAAAATACTATTCTCACACTACGCCAACGTGTTGTCCAAGGAATATCATCCTTGGTGGTTCAATGACCTGATATCACAGGTACAAATGAACCGTGCCACCCCGACGACCGGTTTCGATACTGTTAGATCTCATTCAGGCCGGGGACAGGCAAATTGCTCTGTGTCGAGCAGGTGTTAAATGGTCGAACCAACCGAAACAACTATACTCCGAGGGCTAATACCCCTACCGGCATTGAATTACACGATTGATTCTGGGTTTGTCCGTTGGGAACGATATTGAAAATACTATTCTCACACTACGCCAACGTGTTGTCCAAGGAATATCATCCTTGGTGGTTCAATGACCTGATATCACAGGTACAAATGAACCGTGCCACCCCGACGACCGGTTTCGATACTGTTAGATCTCATTCATTATATATATATATATATATATATATATATATATATATATATATATGTATATATATATATATATATATATATATATATATATATATATATATATATATTTTTTTTTTTTTTTTTTTTTTTGTCGGGTGGAAACCTTTTATAGGTAGCGAGTACTTGTTCTACCTTTCCTCGGGTATGTGGGAGTCCGGCAAGCCGTATACGCACTAAAACCACCCCAGAGCTTCTCTCTTGCACTTCACGGAACCATCATATGTGACATCTCCGTCGTGAAGGCAACATTTTATCCTTTCTTCGTCGCTTTACTGTCCTAGTCCTTCCCTGTTTGTATTGTTCTGTCTTCCTCCTTCCCTGATGTGCTTCTGTCTTTTTCCTGTTCCTTTGTTTCAAGTATTGTTTTAATCATTCCATATACGTTGTTCCAATTTTCTTTAGATCTTGTCATATTGTCTATTATATTTGTTTGCAAGATTTTAAGGGCCATACAAATTTGCTTTTTTGTCCCTTCCTGTGCCTGCGGACTGTATTTTTTGCCCTCTCATTTTTTCTACCAGTCCTTTGAAATATGGGCACTTGATCTGGTCTGCCCTATGTCCCTCCACTCCACATTTTGTGCATCGTTCTGTGTTTGTACACTCTTTGCTTCTGTGCCCTTGTTGTTCACATTTGAGACATTCCCCACTGCGATCTATTTGCCCCGTACATTCATAGGTTTTATGTCCGAATTCCAGGCATTTAAAGCACCTTTTTACGTACACCTTTTCTCTGATCCCGCAGGTTACCCATCCTATCCTTATTTTTCTTGCTCTTATTAAGTTTTCGGCTTGTCCTTTCGGAACCTCAACTATAGCTGTTTGTTCTTCAAACTTCCCTTTTCGCATCGCTTTTATCTTAATATCCGAATTTTTTATTTTTGTTTCCCTTTCAATTGCTTCTTTCACTTCCTCTTCTTTTATGGTTGGGTCCATCCCCATTATATATATTGTTGTTACACCCGTCGTTCTTGTTACAACCTGATATCCGTTCATTTTTGTTTTAATTTCTTGCTGTAGCATGTTTGCCATCTGTTCCCCTCCTTCTATAGCCAGCAAGATATCCCCTTTTTCAGTTTTCCTAATTTTATTGATTTTCACTCCCATTTTTCCTATATCGACTTCCTGTTTCAGTGTCTTTATGACGTCCGTATAGCTCCTTCCTTCTGTTTTTACTGTCAGCATGCTCTCTTCTTTTCTCATTTTTTGCTTTTTTGGTTCGGATCCCGTTTCTTGAGCTATAAGCTTTATCTTAACGCCCTCCCCTGCAAAGCCATGCTCACATATTTTCCTAACGTAGGTTACTTTTAGACCTTCACCTACGAGTATGTTGATATTTTCAGCAGGATGTAGGCTGCTCATTTCCTTAAGTTTTTTTATCAGTTTATATACTGTTTCCATATCATTTATTCCGGCCTTATCTATTTCCAGGGGAAGGAGGTACACCGCGCTGATCTTTTCTTCCTTGTTTCCTTTGCTAGTTTTTGTGCTAGCAGTTTGTATCAAGAAGTCTTCTTGACCTTCGTTATTCTTAATAAGTTCCTCTAGCCCATCGTATTTTGCTTTAAGCGTTTCTATCTCAATATTCCCCTCTACGTTTCTCGGGTCTATGAGAACTGCGTAGTCTCCTTGGCGACCGCTTGTAGCCATTTGCTTTGCCCTTTCTATTTCCGTGATCTTATACAGCTCTTTTGGCCATTTCTCATCTAGGACTATTTTGAGCCTGTCAAAATCCCCTTTTTCCTCTATTATTCTTTTTATTTCCTCCTCTATTCCTAATTTCCTTTCTTCGTATTCATTTTTGATATCCTTCTCTTCCACTTGTATTGACACCGACTTCTTCTCTATGCTAGCGGTTCTTGGTCTAACTCTCTTTTCCTGTTTATCTATTTCTTTCCATATCTTGTTTATATCGCTTGCCTGTCGCTTCAGTTTTTTAACAATCATCTTAATTTCCGTTTTCGTTTTTGTACTTACTTCTGTCACTTGCACCAATACATCAATAGTTTTCGTTAGTTTTCCCATTTCATTTCTTAGTGCATTCATTTCCTCTTCTCCGCTTCCTTCCCGCGGCCTCTTTACTGTTTTGGTTCCTTCATCCTTTGTTTCACTTATTTCATTATCTACGTTACTTTGTTCTTGGAACACTTCGTCTTCCTGTTCGTCTGTTTGCTTGAGCCACCTCTGCAAACCTTGTGGAGGCGTCCTCTGGAGTGACTCCCTCCTTTTGAAAACATCTTCTCCGCTTATTCCATCTACCGTTTCCGATTTTCTAATCCCTGAATCTATAGTATTTTTATTGCCTGTATTTTCCATCTTATTCCCACGAGTAGGGTCGAAATAAAGGTCCAGTGCAGCAGTGCGCCCATACCACACTAAGGCTGTAAGTCCCCTCCGGTTCGCCTGGTCCTTCGGGCATCGCTCCAGACACACTTTTCCCCCTGTGCCATGCAGTTCGTCAGCGCGATGATGCTACACCTTGAGCTTAGGGTCTCCTCTTCCTCCTATCTTCGGCATTTCTCTTAGTCTGGCTCTCACCCTCGACCTGTTCGGCATGGGAGTCCCTAACAGTAGCTACGCTACCGCCGCCATAGCTCTCGGGATCACTGAACACGCAAGCCCCACCGGTACGTCAACCCGGAAATGCCATCGGTGGAGATATATATATATATATATATATATATATATATATATATATATATATATATATATATATATATATATATATATATATATATATATATATATATATATATATATATATATATATATATATATACATATGTATATATATACATATATATATATATATATATATATATATATATATATATATATATATATATATATATATATATATATATATATATATATATGTATATATATACATATATATATATATATATATATATATATATATATATATATATATATATATATATATATATATATATATATATATATATATATATATATATATATATATATATATATATATATATATATATATATATATATATATATATATATATATATATATATATATATATATACAGGGTGTTTAAAATAGGTGATACCACTATTGCTATCTCCGAAATGGTAAAAGATACGAGGTCGGTTAAATTAGAGAAAATGTGCCATTTCTAGTCCCTATTCATATTCCGTTTACGGAGTTGCCAAATTATCTATAGTTTCTTATCTACAGGGGATTTTTTAAAAATAGTCAAAAATTTAATTCTTAAATATCTCGAAAACTATTAATAATAATAATAATAAAGATGTTTATTTATGCCAATAAAAACAATTTAAAATATAAATATAAAATTGATAAAAGTAAAAAAGGAAACCAAAAAATGACAGTAGTATACTAGTTGGCATAAATAGGTAGGATTTTGATTTATAAAAAATCATTCTTCCAATCCTACCCCTACTAAATAATTTTTTATATTATTTTTAAAAGTTATATAGCTTAAGCCCCTTAGACTAGAAGGAATAATATTATTAAAAATAGCTGAAGATGTATATTTAAACGAAGACTTATATTTTTCGGTATGATGTTTAGGTATTTCTATCGAGTTCTGATTTCTAGTATTAACATTATGAATATTATTCCTGGATTCAATTTTTTCAAATAAATATCTAGGTTTCTGAGTTAAAATTATTTTATATATAAAACAGAATAAGTGAATTTCGCGTCTTTTTTCTAATTTAATTAAATTATGTTTGTTAAAGGTAGGTGATATGTGATCATATTTTTTTAGTCCTGTTGAAAAATGAACACAGTTATTTTGAAGAATTTGTAATTTCTGTTGATCTTCGTTACTGATATTTTTGTGATAAATTATATCACAATAATCTAATCCACTTAATAATTGAATCAACCAGCCTAAGTTTAGTATCAGTATTTAAGTAGTCCTTAAATTTATATAAAATTCTTAGTTTGTAGTATGCTTTTTTAATTATATTTTTTATATGTTCATTAAAATTTAGATACTGATCAAACATTACTCCAAGATTTTTACCATATTCGATTGAAGTTATCCTAAAATTATTGTTAAGAACAATTTTGAAATCAGAATGATTTTTTATTTTAGCGATTAGTGTTTTAGGACCAGTTAAAATTAAGTTAGTTTTATTTTCATTATTATAGTTAGAAAAAAGTTGTTTTTACAAAAATTACAGGATTTTTTACCTTCTCTAAAGTAACGTTATTGTTTTGTTTATACCGTTTGTTTTTACTGAGTTACTGATACTAACTTGTTTTTTTCAAATACGGACCTGGATTTTTTGCTGCATTTTTTGAAAGAATGCTTCATACCCTTTACAACTGTATATCACTTGATTATGTTTTTCGACGTTTTGGTGAAGAATAGTATCATCATCAGGATATTCTACCAGTACGGACCTGGCATTTTTTAAGTTAATGCTCCATTTCACGACCTATTATGGCGACAATTAAGTCATATTCAGTAACTATGGGTTAAATTGTTTTAACTGGTAAATTTTAATTATAATCATGATTACTAACCAGGGCCCTCAAGTTTGTAAAATTGGTCCAACGCCTGAAAAAAGCATAAGTTCAGTTTTAATTATAACAAATCCTAATAATTAATTCTTAGAGGCGTGATTGGCTTCGTGTGGTCAGGCCAATCGCGTCCATCAACCTGTTCGTCCGCCCGTCCATATGTTATAATTCAACGCAACGTCAAAAAGTAAAGCAGAAAACGGATTTTAGATTCAATTTCCTTATAATCCGAACCCAGTAAATATGACAATGGTTTTATGCTAGAATATAGTTAAAGGTCTTTAATTTGAGATAATGGTTTGTTTTCAAAGCCAGTACATAGTAATTCAACTGTACCAGCAGAATGAGTTGCAGCAGAAATGAAACCATTAGGTAAAATAGGATTATTTATTATTATCTTTTGAACTGAAAGGTGATTTTTGGATACGAAAATATTAAAAACGTAAATAATGAAGACGTATCATCAAGGGTGCCTTTTACAATATGTAGTATTGTATTGTATTGTATTGTATTAAATGGGGTCGTTCGGCTCTGGTAGCCCTACATCACTTCGACCAGGTTAAATCTTTTGTGAATACCCTACATTATTTACCCATCAATTCCCAAACGCGAAGTTTAGGATGTTTCTGGGGGCGCATTTTAATATATCTTCGGGCGTGAGAAACGCTCCCTCAAGATATTGCAGCCTTTGACGAGTTATTACTCTGCATTCACAGAGCAAGTGTTCGGCAGTTTCATCTGCTTCGTTACAGAATCTACAGTGTTCTTCATCAGTCTTTCCCATTTTTTTGAGGTGATACCTCCAAGGGCCGTGTCCAGTAAGAAGGCAGGTAACCAGTCTAAGTTCATTCTTTTGAAGCTCGAGGAGCTTTTTTGTGTAGTCAGGCCGATAACTAATCATTCTCTTTGTCTGTCTTTGTCCTGAAGCGTTCCTCCAGTGGGCTGTTTTCTGTTCTTTTTCCCATTCCCTGAGGGTTTCCGTACGGTGACCTCTAGTGATGCCGCAGAAGGGTTCAGGCCCGTAAAAAGGCGCCTGTGCTCCTTCTTTAGCAAGTTGGTCAGCAATTTCATTGCCTTCCACACCTTTGTGGCCCGGCACCCACATTAGAGTTATACTATTGTTTTTTGCCAGTTGGTTGAGGGATTGTCGGCAGTCCCATGCCAGTTTGGAGTAGAAGGTACATGAAGCTAGTGCCTTTATAGCTGCCTGGCTGTCCGATAGAATGTAGATTTTTGCGCCTTTAAGGCCTTTGTTGGCACATTCGGTGGCGCACAAATCTATCGCGTGTATTTCTGCTTGAAAGATGGAAGGTGCTTTGCCCAGAGGCTTTGAAATTCGGCATTTTGGCCCAAAGACCCCCGCTCCCACCCCCTCTGCCATCTTTGATCCATCTGTGTACCACACTAGTGAACCTTTCTCAAATTGCAGCGCTGTTTCGCTCATACTTCGACGGTCTTTTATAACTACTTGAAAAGAGCGCTGAAAGTCGCACACTTTTGGCATTGAATCAATTGGTTTGGTCATATCCTCTAACTGGATGTCTTTTAGTATTTTGAGGTGACCAGTCAGATCTCCTGACTTAAGTTTTGTTGTTTGGGTAACTCTTAAGGCACTTGTCAGTGCTTCCCTCCTTATACATAAGTGTAGTGGAAGAAAGTCTAGCATTGCCTCCAGAGCTATAGATGGACAGGTTTTTATTGCGCCCGTAATACCCAGACAGGCAAGCCTTTGTAATTTTGTCAGCTTCCTTTGCGTTGTAATTTCCTGATGATTTTGTTATTCCTGATCAAAACGTCGAAAACCATAATCAAGTGATACATAGTTGTAAAGGGTATGAAGTATTCTTTCAAAAATTGCAGCAAAAAATCCAGGTCCGTATTTGAAAAAAAAACAAGGTAGTATCAGTAACTCAGTAAAAACAGATGGTTTAAACAAAAGAATAACGTTACTTTAGAGAAAGTAAAAAAACGTGTGATTTTTGTAAAAACAACTTTTTTCTAACTATAATAGTTTTCGAGATATTTAAGAATTAAATTTTTGACTATTTTTAAAAAATCCCCTGTAGATAAGAAACTATAGAGAATTTGGCAACTCCGTAAACGAAACATGAATAGGGACTAGAAATGGCACATTTTCTCTAATTTAACCGACCTCGTATCTTTTACCGTTTCGGAGATAGCAATAGTGGTATCACCTATTTTAGACACCCTATATATATATATATATATATATATATATATATATATATATATATATATATATATATATATATGAAGAAATATTGCTCCGGGAGTACATCCGTTCGTTTGTTAAATTCCTATTGGAATCTGGCAGACGTTTCGCCAAGGTCTCACTTGGCATTACCAATGCTTACTCGTTGCTGTCAAGTCGTAAACTGATGAATCTTTGTCGTGACTCTCGATATTTATAGCCTGCGCCGGAGGTTGTAGCGGTTCTGGTTGGCTGGCGTTGGCTCCGCCCCCTCAGTAGTTGCTTCGTTGGCTGTTTGTTGTGATGTGGTTGCGAGTTGATGCGCTTCGGCTTGCCGTTTTACTATTGTCTTCCATGTACTGGACAAATGCAGAGCGTCATCCCTTTTGTTTAGATGACCGGTCTTTTCTATTTCGATGGCTTCTCGTATTATTCTAGTTTTGCAATTTTCGACGTTTGCCAGTTGTCTGCAGCTATCAAAGTTGATTTTGTGTCCTGTTTGATGTTGAAACAGGGCCGATGTAGTTTGTTTGTTTCTGATAGCCAGTTTGTGTTCTCCTAACCTGGCTGAAATTCGTCTGTTGGTTTGTCCGACGTACATTTTATTGCAGGTACCGCATGCTACACTATACACACCTTGGTTTTCTAGTTTAATTTTCTGTTTTGGATTTTTTAATGTTGTTCTTATGGTTTGATGTGGTTTATATACAGTGGATATATTATGCTTACGAAGAATGCGACCAATCCTATCAGTAGTTCCTTTAATGTATGGCAATATGGTTTTTGGTCTGCTTTCCGAGTCTTCCTGTTGTTTCTGTCTTTGATGCTGTTGCAGTTCTATTGCTTTTCTAATTGTGTTGTCTTTATATCCATTCTGTTTTAGAGCAGTGGTTATCTTTTCTAGCTCAAAACGCCTATTTCATGTACGATGGACAAATATACAGACAGATTGATGGAGCAGCAATGGGGTCTTCACTGTCACCTGCAGTAGCCAATCTTTTTATGGTGTATTTCGAAAAGAAAGCTCTTGAGTTAGCGAATCTTAAGCCAAAACTATGGATTAGATACGTCGACGATGTTTTTGTTGTTTGGTCCTTTGGCAAAGAGAAACTTCTGACATTTTTAGACCATCTAAATTCGATACACCCACGAATCCAATTCACACTAGAGCTCGAAGAAAACAATCGGCTTCCTTTCCTAGATGTGCATGTATTTAAAAATGAACATGGACGACTAGAACACACGGTATACAGGAAACCAACTCACACCAATAGATACTTGAATGCCGAATCACATCACCACCCATCACAAATACAGGCAGTAGCAAACACGCTGATCTCCAGATCCATCCGGCTCACCAGCGACAACAACAGACCTCATGAGCTAGAAAAGATAACCACTGCTCTAAAACAGAATGGATATAAAGACAACACAACTAGAAAAGCAATAGAACTGCAACAGCATCCAAGACAGAAACAACAGGAAGACTCGGAAAGCAGACCAAAAACCATATTGCCATACATTAAAGGAACTACTGATAGGATTGGTCGCATTCTTCGTAAGCATAATATATCCACTGTATATAAACCACATGAAACCATAAGAACAACATTAAAAAATCCAAAACAGAAAATTAAACTAGAAAACCAAGGTGTGTATAGTGTAGCGTGCGGTACCTGCAATAAAATGTACGTCGGACAAACCAACAGACGAATTTCAGCCAGGTTAGAAGAACACAAACTGGCTATCAGAAACAAACAAACTACATCGGCCCTGTTTCAACATCAACATCGAACAGGACACAAAATCAACTTTGATAGCTGCAGACAACTGGCAAACGTCGAAAACTACAAAACTAGAATAATACGAGAAGCCATCGAAATAGAAAAGACCGGTCATCTAAACAAAAGGGATGACGCTCTACATTTGTCCAGTACATGGAAGACAATAGTAAAACGGCAAGCCGAAGCGCATCAACTCGCAACCACATCACAACAAACAGCCAACGAAGCAACGACTGAGGGTGCGGAGCCAACGCCAGACAACCAGAACCGCTACAACCTCCGGCGCAGGCTATAAATATCGAGAGTCATGACAAAGATTCATTAGTTTACGACTTGACAGCAACGAGTAAGCATTGATAATGCCAAGTGAGACCTTGGCGAAACGTCTGCCTGATTCCAATAGGAATTTAACAAACGAACGGATGTACTCCCGGATCAATATTTCTTCACATTTCTCCATCCGTGAAAGTCTACGTTCAAATATATATTTTGGATCCCGGGGAAAAATTATACAAATTTGTGGGTTCTTATTCACATTATATTTACGTTTCGGTCGTATTCTTCGACCTTCATCAGAATTTTTTTTTTTCTTTTTTGAAAGCTAAAAACCGCTTTATTAGTAATTTATTTACAATTAAAACTTAAAAATATCCTACCTTCGAACGAAACTTCAGTTGTGCACTGGTAAACCATCACAAATTATATTTACATAGGAATAGTGACACAGACATAATTACAGTTAAAACATTTAATTTATTAATATATATATATATATATATATATATCTAAAACAACGTCACATTCAGCACCATGTAGGTTCATTGGAGAACTGAGAACACGAAACGACAAGGAAATTTGCTATGGAATTTGATTTTTGTTGTATTATTTTTTGTAATTTTATAGGCTTATTTTTAATATTATTGATTACATTTTTTCTTTTAGAATTTTAATTGTTAATTAATGGCGTTATTGGCTTATTTTATTATGTTGTAATAGATTTTGCTTAGGTGTTTTGTATCGGTTTTGGAGTTTATACTGTTTTGATTTTTTTGAATTTCTATCATTTCATAGAGTTCTCGTTTTTTTGTGTGATTTTCTGTACGTAAGATTTTAAAGTTTTCATAATTGAATCTGTGTGGTTTTTCTAGCATATGGTTGGTAAGTGCAGTTTTGTTTTTTTTGTCATATTTGTGTCCATTTAATCTATTTTTTAAAAGTTGGCTTGTTTCACCGATGTACACACCTTCACAGTCGTTACAGGGTATTTGGTAATTTATGTTACTTTTTTTATTTTTTGGAATTTTGGATTTTAAGTGGCTGAAATTGTTTTTTAGTAGGTTATACCCCTTATGTGCGACAGTTATATCGTGATTTTTGACAGTGTTATTTATTTTCTCTGACAGGCCTGGAATATAAGGAAGAGAAAGATAGTTTTTGTTTTTTGGTTTTTTATTAGTTTGATTTTTGTTGTAGAACATGTGGATGCGTTTTTTAAAAATGGTATTAATTAGTTTTTCTGGGTAGCAGTTCAATTTTAGGGCTTCTTTTCCTTTTTTTATTGCTGTATCGCGATATTCGGGGCTGGAAAGTTTAATCGCTCTATCGGCCAGGCCAATAATTACTGATTTTTTTTGAGCAAGAGGATGTTGAGATTTGAAGTTAACATATCTAGAGGACCAGGTTTCTTTTGTGAACCATTCTGTTCTTATGGTGTTTTCTTTGTGGTGGAGTGTTGTGTCTAAAAAGTTTATTTTGTTTTTCTGTTTCTATTGTGAATTGGATTTTATTGTGGTAGCTGTTAAAAGAGTTTAATATGTTGTTTGTCTCATTTTCTGGGATGGCAGTGATACAGTCGTCTACGTATCTATAGAAAAATGGTATATAAGAGTTTAGGTTATTTAAGACAGTCTCTTCCAGATCTTCCATCACCAGTTGGGCGATTACACTAGAAATCGATGCTCCCATAGCGCAACCTTCAGTTTGTTTGTAAAATTTATCCCTATATAGGAAGTAGGTTCAATTTAATGTTAGTTCTACGGCCTCTAGAAATTCGGTCAGTGGTATATCGGTAAATTTACTAATTTTATCCCATTTTTTTCTTATTATTTCTTTGGCTACGGTTATGGGTATATTTGTGTATAATGATATAACGTCTAGAAATATTAGGATATAGTCTTTTGGTAAGTTTACATTTTTAATTTTATTCTTGAAATCTACTGAGTCTTTTATATAATAGTTGTTTTGATTTATAATGTTTTGTAAAATGCCTTTTAAATATTTTGAGAGGTTTTCGAAAGGTGATTGGATACAAGATACAATGGGTCTGAGAGGTATATTCTTTTTGTGCAATTTCGGTAAGCCGTAAATTCTGGGTGGTTGTGCATTTTGAATTGTGAGTTGTTTAGCGGTGTTAGGCGATATGAACATTTTATTTTTCCATCGAGTAACTAGGTTGTTGTTGCTCTTTTGGTATATATTGGTAGGGTCACATTTTAGTTCCTTGTATGTGTTATTGTCTTGTAATAGGTCATTCATCTTTTTGTCGTAATCTTTATCATATGACAGTTTTATTAGATTTATCAGGTCTTAAGATTTTCAAATTTTTTTTTTGTTTAATAAATGATTTGGTTTTATTAATTTTATTTGAAAGAGTTTGTTGTTGTTTTTTATTGCGTTTTGTGTTATTGAAATTGTTATTGTGGTTTGTGGTAATGTTGCAACATTTAGATCTTAAATCGTCCTTAGTACTAATGTTGAGGTTCGTGATTGCTGTCTCAATATTAGTAATTATGTCTGGAATGGGTATCTCATCCGAACTTTCTAAGGGGGAGGCAAAGTTAGGTCCCAGACTTAGGATTTCGTTTGCGTAGTCCGGAATGTTAACATCTGTAAGATTTTCGATCCAATGGGATGTATCTTTGGGAGCAATTTTATTTTTAAAGCGATCAAATTTACTGATATTTTTTTGTTTAATTTTTTCAAAGATTGCATTTATTTGTTTTGTTTCTCGATCTATAAACATATCAAAAATGTGATGAGGTAATAAGTTTTGAAGATAGTTACTGGATTTTAAAATTTTCGTTTGCAAATTATATAGCATTTTCGTTGTATCAGTAATTAGGAGGTTTAGAGTTTTTTGTGTAAAATTCTCCACAATGCACTCACTAAACCTTCCCTCGAGGTCTTCACAATTAAAAACAATATGTTTAGCCCTTAATTTTTAGAAAGTAGGGGTTACATTATCGCTTTTGCAGCGCAAAAGAAAAATTCGTCTGTTCTTTTGTTTACATTGCTGTAGGCATAATTTGACGTATAGTTTCATCTGTGTTACAGCGGATTCTCCAAAATTTATGGCGATGTTTTGATACGAAAGCATATTTTCACCCATGCTTGTATATAGTTTATGGTTTGATTTGTTTCTTGGATCCTTATGTACATTTTTTTATTTGAGGGTTCTTGGGTTTTTGGATCCCGGGGAAAAATTATACAAATTTGTGGGTTCTTATTCACATTATATTTACGTTTCGGTCGTATTCCTCGACCTTCATCAGAATTTTTTTTTGTTTTTTGAAAGCTAAAAACCGCCTTATTAGTAATTTATTTACAATTAAAACTTAAAAATATCCTACCTTCGAACAAAACTTCAGTGGTGCACTGGTAAACCATCACAAATTATATTTACATAGGAATAGTGACACAGACATAATTACAGTTAAAAATATTTAATTTATTAATATATGTATCTAAAACAACGTCACATTCAGCACCATGTAGGTTCATTGGAGAACTGAGAACACGAAACGACAAGGAAATTTGCTATGGAATTTGTTTTTTGTTGTATTATTTTTTGTAATTTTATAGGCTTATTTTTAATATTATTGATTACATTTTTTCTTTTAGAATTTTAATTGTTAATTAATGGCGTTATTGGCTTATTTTATTATGTTGTAATAGATTTTTCTTAGGTGTTTTGTATCGGTTTTGGAGTTTATACTGTTTTGATTTTTTTGAATTTCTATCATTTCATAGAGTTCTCGTTTTTTTTGTGTGATTTTCTGTACGTAAGATTTTAACGTTTTCATAATTGAATGTGTGTTGTTTTTCTAGCATATGGTTGGTAAGTGCAGTTTTGTTTTTTTTGTCATATTTGTGTCCATTTAATCTATTTTTTAAAAGTTGGCTTGTTTGACCGATGTACAGGGTGTCCCATTTTCGGTACTTTTGCGGGGTATCTCCCTTATTGTTAAAGATAGAAGGTTGCGGTTTTCGCGACAGTGTGCTACTTTTTGATGAAACGAAAGATGGCATAAAAATATTTTTCATGGCCCCCTTCGTTTTTGACATACAGGACGAAATTGATTTTTTTCCATTTTCGGACCCCCTCGCATTTCAGTTATCTTGTAACTTATAAAAAAGTTAAAAATGGATCCTATTAGAGTTTTCTACGTAGAATCGAGTGGCGTGGTTAGATTTTCATCAGATGTGATATTTTTCGAGATATTAACCAAATAATTGTTTTTTTAAATGGAACACCCTGTATATTTCTTAACCATTAAGTTTCCCCTTTCGAGAGCTTTTCAAAAATATATTACACTTTATAGTTATTTTTTATTTTTAGCCCTTAAATCAAACTATTTAATTTTAAACTTGAATTTTGCGTAGTTGGCCGTGTTTAACAAGTGGTTTAACGTCAATTCAGGTATTTAGATTTAAAAAAGAAACTGGTTAAATCCTGTATTTTCATTAATTTATCAAAATAGGTATTATTTTTAACCTACAACACTACTTGTTATCTAGAAATATAGAAAATCCTAACCAGAACTAAAACTGTTTAGTTTTTAATCACTTAAAGATTAAATTAGTTGTCTTGAAATATTAATAGCAAATAAAAGTCAAATTTAAAAACAAAACATACAAAACTTTAGGTAACGAAAAGAGTTAGTCCATTTAATCCATTCTAGCTCTTTTCGTTACCTAAAGTTTTGTATGTTTTGTTTTTAAATTTGACTTTTATTTGCTATTAATAATTCAAGACAACTAATTTAATCTTTAAGTGATTAAAAACTAAACAGTTTTAGTTCTGGTTAGGATTTTCTATATATCTAGATAACAAGTAGTGTTGTAGGTTAAAAATAATACCAATTTTAATAAATTAATGAAAATACAGGATTTAACCAGTTTCTGTTTTAAATCTAAATACCTGAATTGACGTTAAACCACTTGTTAAACACGGCCAACTACGCAAAATTAAAGTTTAAAATTAAATTGTTCGATTTAAGGGCTAAAAATAAAAAATAACTATAAAGTGTTATATATTTTTGAAAAGCTCTCGAAAGGGGAAACTTAATGGTTAAGAAATATACAGAGTGTTCCATTTAAAAAAACATTTATTTGGTTAATATCTCGAAAAATATCACATCTGATGAAAATCTAACCACGCCACTCGATTCTACGTAGAAAACTCTAATAGGATCCATTTTTACTTTTTTTATAAGTTACAAGATAACTGAAATGCGATGGGGGTCCGAAAATGGAAAAAAATCAATTTCGTCCTGTATGTCAAAAACGAAGGGGGCCATGAAAAATATTTTTATGCCATCTTTCGTTTCATCAAAAAGTAGCACACTGTCGCGAAAACCGCAACCCTCTATCTTTAAAAATAAGGGAGATACCCCGCAAAAGTGCCGAAAATGGGACACCCTCTACACACCTTCACAGTCGTTACAGGGTATTTGGTAAATTATGTTACTTTTTTTATTTTTTGGAATTTTGGATTTTAAGTGACTGAAATTGTTTTTTAGTAGGTTATACCCCTTATGTGCGACAGTTATTTCGTGGTTTTTGACAGTGTTGTTTATTTTCTCAAATATGACAAAAAAATCAAAACTGGACTTACCAACCATATGCTAGAAAAACAACACACATTCAATTATGAAAACGTTAAAGTCTTACGTACAGAAAATCACACAAAAAAACGAGAACTCTATGAAATGATAGAAATTCAAAAAAAATCAAAACAGTATAAACTCCAAAACCGATACAAAACACCCAAGCAAAATCTATTACAACATAATAAAATAAGCCAATAACGCCATTAATTAACAATTAAAATTCTAAAAGAAAAAATGTAATCAATAATATTAAAAATAAGCCTATAAAATTACAAAAAATAATACAACAAAAAACAAATTCCATAGCAAATTTCCTTGTCGTTTCGTGTTCTCAGTTCTCCAATGAACCTACATGGTGCTGAATGTGACGTTGTTTTAGATATATATATATATATATATATATATATATATATATATATATAAAATTAAATGAAATAAAGATTACGGGGATAATAATAATAATAATAATAATAATAATCACATTAATAATGGACTAAAGAATGTACTTTCTATTTTTCACACTGAATATGGACAAGGTATTCATGATGTAAATAACTTTAAATATAATTCTATGCAAAAAATCTTGAATTTAGAAATAAAATTAACACATAATTCTATTGACAAATTAGACAAAACTTTCAACGAAATAACTACTATTATCCCAACACTTATACCTGAAAATATATGGCAAGAATATAAACGCAGACAAGATTCATCTTATAATCTCCTTTTCAATAAAATAAAAATTTCTAACATAAACAAAATTCAAAAATTAAAAAATGATTTTAAAGAAAATATTCGAGTTAAAGACTCATGGCTAAAAAATTTAACCAACATAGTTATACCAAATGATATTAAAAATTTTTTAGCTTTAGGACTTAAATTTTGTATTCCTCCTACATTAAATGATATATCTATACCATCCTTGTTAGCGGACATTGAAAATTTAATATACGGTTTTGATGAAACAAAGAAAAATCTTTTTAGAGCGCAACTAACCAACATAATTACAAATTTTACACAAAAACCAAGTTTTTCAAATTCATATTTTAATAAAATTTTCAAAAAAACAAAAAATTTTTTCAAAGAAAATACTGATTTACTAGTAACTAGATCCGATAAAGGAAACGTTACTGTGATAATGAATAAAACAGATTATATTAATCTTACTGAAAATATTATAAATGATGAAGAATCTTATAAAAAACTTAATAATGACAGTACTACAACAATCGAAAAGAATTCTAATGATCTAATAAATAAACTAAAAAATTTAAATATGATTTCTGAAGAAGAAAGTAAAAAATTAAAAAGTTATAATAGCGTCTGTCCTAAATTTTATGGTCTACCTAAAATTCATAAGCCCAATTTAGCTTTAAGACCTATTGTTTCTTCAATAAATTCCCCAAATAGTAAAATTACTAACTTTATTTGTAATATTTTAACAGAATCATACAACACTGATAACATATACTACACAAAAGACTCATTTGAGTTCTCCAACTTTATTAACGAAAAAATCATTCCTGAAAATCACTTACTTATAAGCTTAGATGTAATTTCATTGTTCAGTAAAATACCTTTAGATTTAGTGAAAAGTAGCATTACTAAAAGATGGGAAAGGATTCAAAACAAATGTACTATTTCACAACAAATATTTTTAAATATAATAGAATTTATTTTTAACAGTAACATTTTTTCTTTTAATCAAAAATTTTTCAAACAAACTCTAGGGACTCCTATGGGATCCACAATATCACCAATACTTGCACAATATGTCATGGATGATTTACTTGACTCTTGTATTCCATTACTTTCTTTTGAAATTCCTTTTATAAAAAAATATGTTGATGATATTTTTTGTTGTATTCCTGATAATAAATGTAATGAAATTCTTTCAACCTTTAATAACTATAACCCATTTTTACAATTTACTTTAGAAATTGAAAATAACAACCAACTTGCTTTCCTTGACACTAATATAATAAAATTAAATAACAATTCTCTTATTGCAGATTGGTACATTAAACCAACTAGTTCCGGTAGATACTTAAACTACATGTCTTATCATAGTAACAAAATGAAAATTAATTTAATTTTAGCTTTAAAAAGCAGAATAGAAAAACTTGTTCACCCTACACTTAAACAAAAAAACTTTAAAATTTTGGAAAATATTCTTTTAGAAAACTCATATCCAATACAACTTATAAGACGTATATTATATAATACTAGAAATGACAACATTAACACTCCACAACATAATAATATTATTACAAACAATTCACAATTTTATGGTTCTATCCCATATATAAGAAATTTAAGTCCTAAAATAATTCAAGTATTTAAAAATGAAAATATTAAAATTTCACAACGTAATATAAAATCCATTAATCAACTTTATAGCAATTTAAAGGATAAAGATCCTATTTTTAATAAATCTAACTGCGTTTATAGTATTCCTTGCTCTAACTGTAACAAAAAATATATAGGACAGACTTCACAGAAAATCTCTAAAAGAATTAGTTTACATAAAAGTGACTCAAGATTAAACAAAAAATCAACTGCACTCTCCGAACATTTAATTGACACTGGACATACCTGTAACTTTAACGACACAAAAATTTTACACATTGAAAATAATCTAAATAAAAGACTTTTTCTAGAAATGGTTGAAATTAATAAAGAAAGTTGTCCTATGAATAAAAAAACTGACTTACAAAATTTAAGTTCCATATATTCCTTTATTTTACATATAGACAATAATATAAATAATATAAACCAAAATTTACCATAAATATTTTTAGAAAATTAAAAAATTTTTTAATTTCATGAATAACGTCACATTTTTGACAGATGTTAGAAAATCATGAATACCTTCCCATATATTTTTTTGTCAAATGTCTGATTTCTACCTCTTGCATCAAGTTAACATATTTTTTCCAATTTTTTTTTTTTTATTTACTGTCAACTTCAAAAAATATTGTCAAAATTCCAAGTAGAATATTTTTCAAACAATTTTTTCATAAAATTTCGAAAATTAGCTGTCTTTATATTTAAATATAATGTAAGTTTTACTAATTTTCTATAATTTTAAATAATAAATTATAAATTAATTTAATTTTTTAGTGCCCTGAGGAAGAAATGAAACATTTCGAAAGCTAGGCACATTATAAGAAAAATATAATAAAGACTTTCTGGCCGAATCCCCGTAATCTTTATTTCATTTAATTTATTACACGGCCGTTATTTGTACAACAAATATATATATATATATATATATATATATATATATATATATATATATATATATATATATATATATATATATATAGAAAATACTATTCTCACACTACGCCAACGTGTTGTCCAAGGAATATCATCCTTGGTGGTTCAAAGACCTGATATCACAGGTACAAATGAACAGTGCCACCCCGACGCCCTCTTTCGATACCGTTAGATCTCATTCAGGCCGGGGACAGGCAAATTGCTCTGTGTCGAGCAGGTGTTAAATGGTCGAACCAACCGAAACAACTACTCCGAGGGCTAATACCCCTACCGGCATTGAATTACACGATTGATTCTGGGTTTGTCCGTTGGGAACGATATTGAAAATACTATTCTCACACTACGTCAACGTGTTGTCCAAGGAATATCATCCTTGGTGGTTCAAAGACCTGATATCACAGGTACAAATGAACAGTGCCACCCCGACGACCGGTTTCGATACTGTTAGATCTCATTCAGGCCGGGGACAGGCAAATTGCTCTGTGTCGAGCAGGTGTTAAATGGTCGAACCAACCGAAACAACTACTCCGAGGGCTAATACCCCTACCGGCATTGAATTACACGATTGATTCTGGGTTTGTCCGTTGGGAACGATATTGAAAATACTATTCTCACACTACGCCAACGTGTTGTCCAAGGAATATCATCCTTGGTGGTTCAAAGACCTGATATCACAGGTACAAATTAACAGTGCCACCCCGACGACCGGTTTCGATACTGTTAGATCTCATTCAGGCCGGGGACAGGCAAATTGCTCTGTGTCGAGCAGGTGTTAAATGGTCGAACCATATATATATATATATATATATATATATATATATATATATATATATATATATATATATATATATATATATATATATATATATATATATATATATATATATATATATATATTAATAAATTAAATGTTTTTAACTGTAATTATGTCTGTGTCACTATTCCTATGTAAATATAATTTGTGATGGTTTACCAGTGCACCACTGAAGTTTCGTTCGAAGGTAGGATATTTTTAAGTTTTAATTGTAAATAAATTACTAATAAAGCGGTTTTTAGCTTTCAAAAACCAAAAAAAAATCTGATGAAGGTCGAAGAATACGACCGAAACGTAAATATAATGTGAATAAGAACCCACAAATTTGTATAATTTTTTCCCCGGGATCCAAAAACCCTCAAATAAAAAAATATACATAAGGATCCAAGAAACAAATCAAACCATAAACTATATACAAGCATGGGTGAAAATATGCTTTCGTATCAAAACATCGCCATAAATTTTGGAGAGACCGCTGTAACACAGATAAAACTATACGTCAAATTATGCCTACAGCAATGTAAACAAAAGAACAGACGAATTTTTCTTTTGCGCTGCAAAAGCGATAATGTAACCCCTACTTTCTTAAAATTAAGGACTAAACATATTGTTTTTAATTGTGAAGACCTCGAGCGGAGGTTTAGTGAGTGCATTGTGGAGAATTTTACACAAAAACTCTAAACCTCCTAATTACTGATACAACGAAAATGCTATATAATTTGCAAACGAAAATTTTAAAATCCAGTAACTATCTTCAAACCTTATTACCTCATCACATTTTTGATATGTTTATAGATCGAGAAACAAAACAAATAAATGCAATCTTTGAAAAAATTAAACAAAAAAATATCAGTAAATTTGATCGCTTTAAAAATAAAATTGCTCCCAAAGATACATCCCATTGGATCGAAAATCTTACAGATGTTAACATTCCGGACTACGCAAACGAAATCCAAAGTCTGGGACCTAACTTTGCCTCCCCCTTAGAAAGTTCGGATGAGATACCTATTCCAGACATAATTACTAATATCGAGACAGCAATCACGAACCTCAACACTAGTACTAAGGACGATTTAAGATCTAAATGTTGCAACATTATCACAAACTACAAGAACAATTTCAATAACACAGAACGCAATAAAAAACAACAACAAACTCTTTCAAATAAAATTAATAAAACCAAATCCTTTATTAAACAAAATAAAAATTTGAAAATCTTAAGACCTGATAAATCTAATAAAACTGTCATCATGTATGATAAAGATTACGACAAAAAGATGAATGGCCTATTACAAGACAATAACACCTACAAGGAACTAAAATGCGACCCTACCAATATATACCAAAAGAGCAACAACAACCTAGTTACTCGATGGAAAAATAAAATGTTCATATCGCCTAACACCGCTAAACAACTCACAATTCAAAATGCACAACCACCCAGAATTTACGGCTTACCGAAATTGCACAAAAAGAATATACCTCTCAGACCCATTGTATCTTGTATCCAATCACCTTTCGAAAACCTCTCAAAATATTTAAAAGGCATTTTACAAAACATTATAAATCAAAACAACTATTATATAAAAGACTCAGTAGATTTCAAGAATAAAATTAAAAATGTAAACTTACCAAAAGACTATATCCTAATATCTCTAGACGTTATATCATTATACACAAATATACCCATAACCGTAGCCAAAGAAATAATAAGAAAAAAATGGGATAAAATTAGTAAATTTACCGATATACCACTGACCGAATTTCTAGAGGCCGTTGAACTAACATTAAATTCAACCTACTTCCTATATAGGGATAAATTTTACAAACAAACTGAAGGTTGCGCTATGGGAGCATCGATTTCTAGTGTAATCGCCCAACTGGTGATGAAAGATCTGGAAGAGACTGTCTTAAATAACCTAAACTCTTATATACCATTTTTCTATAGATACGTAGACGACTGTATCACTGCCATCCCAGAAAATGAGACAAACAACATATTAAAACTCTTTTAACAGCTACCACAATAAAATCCAATTCACAATAGAAACAGAAAAACAAAACAAAATAAACTTTTTAGACACAACACTCCACCACAAAGAAAACACCATAAGAACAGAATGGTTCACAAAAGAAACCTGGTCCTCTAGATATGTTAACTTCAAATCTCAACATCCTCTTGCTCAAAAAAAATCAGTAATTATTGGCCTGGCCGATAGAGCGATTAATCTTTCCAGCCCCGAATATCGCGATACAGCAATAAAAAAAGCAAAAGAAGCCCTAAAATTGAACTGCTACCCAGAAAAACTAATTAATACCATTTTTAAAAAACGCATCCACATGTTCTACAACAAAAATCAAACTAATAAAAAACCAAAAATCAAAAACTATCTTTCTCTTCCTTATATTCCAGGCCTGTCAGAGAAAATAAATAACACTGTCAAAAATCACGATATTACTGTCGCACATAAGGGGTATAACCTACTAAAAAACAATTTCAGTCACTTAAAATCCAAAATTCCAAAAAATAAAAAAAGTAACATAATTTACCAAATACCCTGTAACGACTGTGAAGGTGTGTACATCGGTCAAACAAGCCAACTTTTAACAAATAGATTAAATGGACAAAAAAAACCAAACTGCACTTACCAACCATATGCTAGAAAAACAACACACATTCAATTATGAAAACGTTAAAATCTTACGTACAGAAAATCACACAAAAAAACGAGAACTCTATGAAATGATAGAAATTCAAAAAAATCAAAACAGTATAAACTCCAAAATAGATACAAAACACCTAAGCAAAATCTACTACAACATAATAAAATAAGCCAATAACGCCATTAATTAACAATTAAAATTCTAAGAGAAAAAATGTAATCAATAATATTAAAAATAAGCCTATAAAATTACAAAAAAGAATACAACAAAAAGCAAATTCCATAGCAAATTTCCTTGTCGTTTCGTGTTCTCAGTTCTCCAATGAACCTACATGGTGCTGAATGTGACGTTGTTTTATATATATATATATATATATATATATATATATATATATATATATATATATATATATATATATATATATATATATATATATATATATATATATATAAGAGAGAGAAGAATATCGGCTATGCGGACTGTGGATTTCTGGTGAGGACGTCGTGACCTCCCTCCTTGATCTGCGCGAATGGTGCGGACGAGTTGGGCGAATTTGCGAAAATGCGTTTCTCGAAAGCTAGAGATGCCGTGTTCGCCCTTAGATATTTTACCTTCTCAGTGTGTTCTGCTAGGTGGCGTTATGGTATGTTATTTCCTGCTTGTGTTTTGCAAAACGGATTTAAGATACGGTAGCATCGATTGCCTCGGTGCGACTGGGTTGTGGCTGTCTGAATGAGTCCCAACAAGGACGAAAGAGCTGTCATGGTCTACCCGGCCCGGGGTTGTCCATTTTCTTGGACTCCCCGTACTTTGATGCAAGAGAAGAACACACTTCCACAGTCCGCATAGCCGATATTCTTCTCTCTCTTACATATATATATATATATATATATATATATATATATATATATATATATATATATCTTATAGAGAGATAAATAGGCTTAAAAATTAATCTCGAATGGGTAATCCAGGAGCGTATTTTTTCCAACAAATCCTACTTTCAACCGACGTTGTTAAATACTATTTTTCTAATTAAGTGGTTCTTTCTGCCTTTAATTATATGCGCTAAATATCTAATAATACCTCCCAATGATTTAAATCGCTTATTTTTTCGTTCACTTATAAATAATTAGGGTTATTTGCATCGCGGACGGTCAAAATTTTAGAATTTTAAAATTTTCGTTCATCCAGGTCCCAAATCTATGTAAGATGTCCAAGGTTTCACCAAGGACACGGTACGGCGTCGGCGCCGCTTCTCGGCCGCAGCAGTGATGCAGACTTGTCACATGAGAACGGCTGGAATTAAACGAACGATTTTTCTGCAGAATCTAAACAAGGATGGTGTGTAAGTGTGGCAACACACGTTTATTGTAGTTTTGGAGTGCATGACAATCAGGAACGTATTTAAATTAAAACCAGAGGATAAACTTGATTTTTGAAATTGAGTCGGTCTTGAAGCAAATCGCTCATATTATTTATATTTCTATATGTGGGTATTTGTATGTATGTATACAAGGTGTCTGAAAAGTCTTAGTATATGTAAGTATCTTTGCTATTAGTACAAACAAACATTGAGTCGGATTTCTAGCAAATCGTAAATATATTGCTATTCCTTTGTATGTATATATACAGGGTATTCGAAAAGTAGCGATACGGATACGAAAGGCGGTCTAATCTTGATCATCAGTCCGAAGGAGTGTGATATCTTTCTTAATACGTGCTCTAGAAACACGAAATTTTCAGGGTATGACAGTGATGATATTGCCGACATTATAGAGGCCCTCGGGGGGCGATTAGGCGATCTATGCATCTAGTTAGAGATAGAGGGTTGCAGTCTTCGCCCCTTACATTTTGACATACAGGAAGAAATTGATTTTTTTCCATTTTCGGAATCCCCTCGCATTTCAGTTAGGTATCTTGTAACTTATAAAAAAAGTAAAAATGGATCCTATTAGAGTTTTCTACGTAGAATCGAGTGCCGTGGTTAGATTTTCATCAGGTGTGATATTTTGGGTCTCACCCAATCAAACATATGTTTTTTAATGGAACACCCTGTATGTTTCTTAATCATTAAATTTCCCCTACGAGAGCTTTTCGAAAATATATAACACTTTATGGCTATTTTTTATTTTTGGCCCTTAAATCGAACTATTTAATTTTAAACTTTAATTTTGCGTAGTTGGTCGTGTTTAACATGTGGTTTGACGTCAATTTAAGTATTTAAATTTAAACAAAAAACTGGTTAAATCCTGTATTTTCATTACTTTATTAAAATTGGTATTATTTTCTAAACTACAACACTACCTGTTATCTAGATATATAGAAAATCCTAACCAGAACTAAAACTGCTTAGTTTTTAATCACTTGAAAACTAAATTAGTTGTCTTGAATAATTAATAGCAAATAAAAGTCAAATTTAAAAACAAAAGATCCAAAACTTTAGGTAACGAAAAAAGTTAATCAATTTAATCCTTTCTTTTAAAAGTAACAAATAACATATTAAACCCTCTATATGTATTGCTCAAACTGCAAACCAAAACGCATTTATGACACAGTTTTGTTATTCTGCATAAGGCATTTATTAAAATATTTATGGGCGGCCTTATAAATCTCTAAATTCTTGCTCCGTTGCGTTGCGGAGATCTTGCATTGTTCGATGTTGAGTACGATATATTTTATTTTCCAAATACTCCCAAGAGAAAAAATCGAGAACTGATAAATCTGGTGACCTTGGGGCCAACAACCTGGAAAATTGTTATTTCAATATGGTCTTATTATTTGTGCATTATGTGCCTGGGTACCATCTTGCTGCAAATATAGGTAACTGATTTAATTGGGATAAAGGCACATCGTCATGTAGTTCAGCTAAAGTATTTTTCAGTATATTTAGGTACCTATGAGCTGTTAAACTTCCTTTATATATGAGGAATTTTAATCTATATTGTAGAATGAAATACGCTTCGCTGAAGCCAAATCTACCTTGTGGCTCTCTAGTAGTGATGTAAGGATTCGTATCCAAAAATCCGTTGGATACGGATATTAAAAGAATCCGGATTATCCGGAACCGGCCGAGAACTTGAATACGGATTCGGAATCAAAATAAATTCGCATCGGCTGTATACTAATGCAAAGTGCAAAGAGAAAGCGGAATCGGGTGTAAGCGAACAACACGGTCTGCGATGTGGCATATTTGATCTTATACTTTCTCTTTCTAATGACCTTTCCTAAAAAAAGATAGCATAGTTATCGGGGTAACGGGTATCATATTGGATGAGACCCATTGGTTAAACTAGGCCCGCCTCACCCGAACCGAATTCAAAAGAGAACGAACGACGCCGACGGTGCCTTCCTATCCCTAACCTTCGACTTCGACTGATACCGATACCGCATCGACCTACCTAGCCGTGTATCCGGATAGAAAATGTTTTAGTATTGCATGCATACGTATACATGATCTGTCGCGCGGGTCAAGAAATGGATTCGTATTCGGATAATGGATACGGATATTAGCTGATTCCGATTCCGTATTATCCGGATATCTAAAGAATACGGATATTTACAACACTAGGTACTCTCTAGGATAAATCCCATGTTGATTTTCTCTAGACCAATATCTGCTATTTTGTCTGTTTATTCACTCTTTCTGCAGGAAGTTGCAGGGGTGTTTTCTACACTTGCCAAAACATTAATTTCTTCGACTTCCTGTTGAAGTTTGTTACAGTTTTTTGAGCGAGGTTTTGCAAATGATCCAAAAATTAAAAGCTTGTTTTAATTCTACAGAATATGGCTTTATCCGGTTGTCTTCTTGCATGGTACCTATATATAATAATGGAATAATATAGCATATATAAATTACCAGACATAATAAGGAAATAAATAACTTTCTAAATACGTATCAGACGCCTGATCAGTGATGATCACTATCGCATCGCATCCACTATAAAGCATTCCGACTTATACTGTTCGTTATTGGTAAAATTTCCATTTACTGCCGTATTGTTATTTAAAATTGATAAATAACGGATTCAAGATAAGTAATATATATAATGACAACAACTGACTCCTCCTGTCTCGGCCAACTACGCAAAAGTCAAGTTTAGAATTAAATAGTTCGATTTAAGGGCTAAAAATAAAAAATAACCTAAAGTGTTATATATTTTTGAAGAGCTCTCGATAGGGGAAATTTAATTAATAAACATACAGGGTGTTCCATTTAAAACAACATATTTAGGTAATATCTCGAAAAATATCATATCTGATGAAAATCTAACCACGCCACTCGATTCTACGTAGAAAACTCTAATATGATCCATTTTTACTTTTTTTATAAGTTATCAGATAACTGAAATGCGAGGGGTGTCCGAAAATGGAAAAATTCAATTTCGCCCTCTATGTCAAAAACGAAGGGGGCCATGAAAAATGCTTCTTTGCCATCTTTTGTTCCATCAAAAAGTAGCAACACTTCGCGAAAACCGCAACTCTCTATCTCTAATAACAAACGAGATACCCTGCAATTACAACGAAATCCGGACACCCTGTACAGACTGGAAAAATTGTATTTTTATGTAATCAGTTTAGGAACAAACCTGAAAAAAATAATAAGGATCCACGCACTTCTCCGTGGTATCAAAGATTTTTTAAAAAAATGGGATCATTACGCAGGCAACAGTAAGCAAAACTATCAATAAGTTTAGAAATCAATTAGGGAAATACCCATCAACACCCAATTTCAGGATAGTATTCTCAGGGGTTTTAAGCTTTAAAAAATAACACCCTCTATCTTCTTGAAATATGTTTGGGGGTCAATTTTTTTATTTTTCTTGACCAGATAACAGAATTAATAAATATGTGTACAACCACTATTTTTTAAATTTTTGTTAATAATTATTAATTAGGTTCAAGTGCATCTTTACAGGGGTAATCACCCGCCTCCCCGAGATCCATAAAAGCAAAATATTTTTGTAAACGAAATTTATTTTATTATTTCCATTTTATTAAATTCATTCATCATAAGAACCATTTATGCTCTAATACTAGAACGAGTTACATTTTTTAAACAGGAATTGGACTTTTTATTACCCTCCCCTTGCTATAGACGCCCTTGATTAAATACTTATATTACACAAAAATAAAAATGCGTCTTAAGTGAAAAATATAATCTATTTTAAATTAGTAACAAGTTCATCACTAGATTACACATACCGAAAACTGTCATTAAATATTTTTGGGATATTGTGAAGTACTTGTGTCAGTAATTTAAGAATTGCGTTAGACATGACTAAAATATACAAGAAATCACTTATATGATTTTTTGTTTTCTGTTAGCTCTCCCTACATTGCAGACTGTAATCGGTATTACAGGGATAACAATATTACATTTTCAATATGCCGAGTGAGCGCGAGGGATTCTCCCGTAATGCCATTATTCCGGTAAATATCAACTGTACCGGGAGTTAAACGGGGCTTATTTCATATTAAAACAACCCCAATTCGAGCCAAGCTTTCACCAGGTTACGCTTAATCGGTATTAAGTTACCCTTCGTAATCCCCGGTGATTTGTCGAAGAACGCCTGACTCAGGTATTTTAAATATTGAAGCTGTAAGTCAAAAATAATTGATTTAAAGATGGGGGTTTATTAATTTATATACAGCAACATTTTTTATCCGACCAAGTAGGTCTTAGATATAAATATTTTCTCCGCTCATCTAGTCTACTAGGTTCTTTTGTTAGTCACATGTACCGAAATCGTTTCATTCCGGGAGTTTCCTAAGTAAATTTTTATTTACCTTGTGGTAATTCATACAAAAAATATGAAAAGTTAACTCAGATTTAGTACTCGACACAATTTTTGCAGGTAAAGTATTACAATGACCAACAATGTACAATGTGATATTTTTTCCGGCTTACGTATCTTTTGATCGACCCAGGTGATTTCTTTTGATAACCCAAAATTAATTATATTTCTTTCTTAGAAACTTTTTTACCTCTTGCATTTGTCTAACCGTAAAATTTTGATACTAATGTTAGTTCTCAATCAGGTGGATATTGCCATCTATGAATGATTGAATTGTTTTATTGACCCCCAGAAGTTCAAGAGAGCAAGTTATCCATGAGTGCGGAACGCTGTCAAAGGCCTTTTGGTAGTCATCCAGCAATGTTTTTCTTTTTGTTTTTACTACCGTTCATAATCTTGTTACTAGTAAGCAGATGCTCCTTACATCCGTAGCAATCCTTAGTACATCCTTTTTGTTCTGATGGAAATAATAAATTTTTTTCAAGGTGGTTATATAGTCTCATACCTTATTATATTTTTGTATGTTGTAGTGTGGCAAGTTATTGATCGATAGTTTTTAGCAAGGTTTGTTTGGTTATTTTTGGGAATAAGGTAAGTTGTCCTTTTCGTAAGCCATTCTGGGATTTTGACCTCCCCTCTTATTATACCATTATAGGCAAATGCCAGATGAGTATGACAGCTGGTAAATTTTTTCAACCAAAAATTTTGAATCCCGTCGATACCTGGTGCTTTCCAGCTGGCTGATTTCTTTAGAGCACTTTCGACTCCCTCTTTTGTAATCATTTTCCATGACATCTTTTCCTTGTACTATCTATCAATCCGTTCGTTTTCTTTATGTTTTTGGTCGTCTCCCCATATATTCTCCCAAAATTCAAGAATTTGTTCGTTTGATGGTATACCTGTGGTCTTTTCAGTTTCTTTGTTATTTTGAATTTCTTGGTAAAACCGCTTCGGGTTTTCTTTAAATATCTTATTTTATTTACTATTACTATTATTATTTTTATTACTTATTTCTGCAAAGTGCAATACAACACGCAGGATTTAATATTTTAAAATTTAAGCCTAGCCTAATGCATCGAAAACAAAAAAATTGGATGTGCTTATTAATAATTCCTAACTAACAATATTGTCTTTCCTACATAAACTGATCGAAATAAGTTAAGGATATTGTGGTTTCTCTGCGAAAAAATATCCCAAAAGAAAAATAAATGCTTTTTTTATGTTCCCTAACCTTCTTTAAAAAAAATGTTTATACACATATAAAATTTTACTAAAGAAAACTGTTCCAGCCTTGAAATTAACCATAGTTGAACATTTTTATTCCTTTTCCTGTATTTTTTTTCATAGGTGGTAATTTTGTAAATAGGTAACTAAAGTTTCCTAGGAGAAAAAGAGAGAATCAATATGTCAAGATTGTCAAATAAAAAATTAACAGCCAGATTCTCCAACGTTAGTCCGGTCTAATTTGACAACCAAAAGTTTTAAACTGACAGGTGTAGGAATAAGACAACTAAGTTTTATACTATGAGCTTTTTCGCAAATTGATCAAGAAAAAGACAATTTTAGTACGTACTTTCAAAAATAATAGAACTAAATTCATTACAGCAGCTCGTTCCACGATGAAAATCATTTGGAAACCAAGTAAATCGCTGAAATATCACAATAATTCATAAGTTTTTAATGACGACTTACTAACAATGACAGGACAAAAACCTGTCAAAACATAACTGATCAACTATAAGATCTTAATTTAAACCAGTACTAAATTTTAAACTTCCTTAGTGAATCTGAACGTAAGATTTCACTGTTCTAGTTTTCAATATAATACTAGTTCTATCCAAGAAAAACGGGTTTTACAGTCCACCTACGCCAAAACAATAAATAATGTGGAATTCTGTTTCTATGGACTCCTTTTCTGTTTTTAGTGATTCCTGTAATAATAATAATTGTGATTATTCTATGTTTCACAATATGAATAGGCATCATTCAACTGAAGACGAAACAAATCAAGCCATAGCATTGGGTTGCTGCTTGCTTGGAGGTGCGCGACAGATTGATTATAATCTGATAAATGATTGTCTTGTCTTCTAGGTACAATGGCCTCTCGTCGTCTAGCAACGTACAGCCAGCTTTATTCTGAAGTACCCGGTCCAGCGCTTAACCACCTGACGCGGGCAACCCTCCGCGGTGGGTTACACGTTAGTCCAGTTTGGGTACGTGGATGAAACCTTCGGATTGTCGGGCCCGTGCCCCCGAAGATTTCTAATTGTTTTTGAGCGTTTAATATTTTTCCCGAGCGTTTAAGCACGGTAGAGGTTTTAAGACTCCCGCCTCTGGTAGAGTCTATTGCGCACGACCCTTTCTTTCAGCACTTCCGCACTACGCCCCCCCCCCATCCAAACATGGCCGTCACATGTCTTCCCTGTGTGGAAGAGAAAACGCAGCACAAAAAGAGGTTTTTAGGCCTCATCGCTCACCCCCCTTGGATTTGGAGGACTCCCCTCAACCGGCGGTGGAGTTTCCCTTCGTCCTCCGCCACGAAACACTCTTCTCACCGCTTTTAGGCGATCTTCCTGAAGTCTAACTCTGTAGTCGACCGAGAGATGTTACCGCCGCGGACGCCAAAGGCAAACTCCCTGATAAATGATTCTGAACAGCCGATTTAATGAGACTGGAACTGTCAGGGAAAGGCTAAGATAAGGCAGGCCAAGGTCAACGAATGCTAGAGAAGACAGACCAATGGTCAGAATGGAGCCTTCAAGAAACTGCACGTTTTTCAGTCAGGACGTTTTTAAAATTCGTAAGTTATTCCAAAAGATATATACCAACAATTATATATTTTTGAAAAGCTTAGGAAAATAGCAATCGAATGAAAACAAAATATACAGGGTGTCCCATGTTAAAAAATGCAACTTTGGTTTTATCTTCCAATAGGACCCTTCTAGAAAAAAATTGACTACGCTACTGGATTCTATTCAAAAAAACTATACAATAATCAGTTTTTATTTTACCTTACCGATAAGTTAAAAGGCAACTGAGATACGAGGGGTGCTAGAAAATGACACATTTTCATAATCACCCTGTATCTCCGAAACGAAGGGGGCTATAAAAAATCTGTTTGTTGCATCATACGTTTCACAAAAAAAATAGCACAGTATTGCAAAAACCGCAGCTGTCTATCTTTAAAGATAACCGAGATATCCTGCAAAAGTGTCTAAAACTGGACACCCTGTACATTATATTATATATCTAATATTAGTATTACCTTCAGACAAGTCAGCTATGTGACTGATATTTTTTGAATACTCATCAAATTTTTATTAAGCACTTCTTAAATGAGCATTCAAAAATCGAGAGAAACAACTAATTTAACACCGAAAAATTAACGCAATTTTTAACTTGCGTACGTTAATGCTTTTTTCTGCGCTGTGGGTTCACATACAAACTTGCTCGGACCTTTAAGAAGGGATTCTATCACATTTGATTGTTGGCAGAATTGGACATTCAGTTCGAAATTAATTTCTAGCGTCTAACTTAAGTAATTTCCCCCAAAAAAATAATATTGATGGTAGCTGGATATCACTCCACTCCACTAAAATATGAAATATAAAATTTTAATTCTGTCGAGCTGATGTGCTACTGTTTTAAAGTTGCAATGAAATAATTATAATTTTGTTTTAAGTTTTTCTTTGGGGTACTTAAGTAACAAAAAAGTGCCATTAAAATCAAAATTATTAGTATTACGCTCTCAACGAAACCTGACTAAAGTATTATGTCCATATAAAACGGGAATCGGGAATATTATTATTTTAATTGGCCAGATTCAAATTTTAATATAAAATTTACCATTGAGGGCAACATTTGCAATTTGCATTTCGCGTTATATCAAACAATACTTTCACAATTAGCAATAAACGTAAGATATACATAACCTAAGCAAACCTGAACAAACCTCATTTTTTAAAATTGTGCGAAATAATTGTACAATTTATCGAAATTGCAATTATTTCGTCAATAGTAATGATCTACATAAACAAAATATTTGAAATTAATATAGTAATATTTTTTTTACAACTATATGAATATTACTTGCGTTATTTTAAGTTCTCTACTTACTATTGTTTAAGCGAGTGAGATACTTAAAACACAACATCGTATGCGGCAGTTTGGGAGCCCCATATCTCAGAAACTGTTGAAAATATGTATATATTGACGTAGAATATACTGAACTGATTAATTTGTTAATTAGGTATATTGTTACGTTACATGTTAATTAGATACATTTTATAAGTATGTTTAGTGCGTATTTTTGAATACTCATAATTTTCCACCCTTCCCGCACCCTAACGTACTTCACATGTTTTTGTGGGCGTTAATGTAGCCCACATAGAAAGTCTGATAAATCTGGGGTGTCATGACCAGAACCGGACACCGTTTTATGAACCGGCCATCAATAAACATTCGCCACAGTGTCGCTAGCAGTTTGATACTTTTATGTGACGCGATGCATGGTGGAAGTTTCGGACTAGATACTTTGGAAGTTTGGGTATATCGTTTTGATGGATTTATTGCTCCATATAGGGGTGATGCGTAATATGGTGTAATCAATGAAATAAACATTAGTATCGTACATTATTAATTTGTTTAAAATATTTGCAGCTTTTACCCAACAGGCGTTGTATGCAACGTACGTGAGGACAATCTTTATAGGCCTTTAAACCTTTTTTTTTTGTGAATATAAATTACATAAGTCGCACTACTAAATAATCGCAGTGGGCGCTCAGTCTAATGCAGTGGTTCTTAACCTTTTTTTGGAAAATGAATGAATGTTTCCCGGACCATATTTTAGTTCTCGTGGACCACCTGTGGTCCGCGGACTACCGGTTAAGAACCACTGGTCTAATGGAAGCTAATAAGATATTTAAAAAAACCTAAATTTGCTTTGTTTCAGATATATATTTTCTTCCTTTAGTGCTTTAAGTGAGAATATTGTAAACTTGGGAAATTTTAAATAGACGCAAGGCGCTTTATAAGGACAAGGTTTAAGGCCCACATTAGGGGAGTCGCAAAACAGGGGCAACAGAACACAGTTCTTATGATAGATTGTCTTAAAAAAACTAAAAATGCAGCTATTTATATACGGTAAGCTTTTTAATAGGATGGCGGTACAATCGAAGGGGACAGAAGAAAAATTAAATTTTATGGCTGTTTTACTTTTTGTTAAACAAGAACAATTTTTCGTTTTGCAAGAAAAAGTTACTTTATGTAGAAAACCTGTTTAGGTCCAAGATAAGACTATCTTCCAAATAATTTATGACTATAAATGGGATACAAAATATCTCAATTAAAAACCGCACAAGCAAACCTGACTTCAGGATATGCAATTATTTCACATCTGACGAAGGTTATAAAAAAAATTTGTTCATTTTTTAAAATACCTATACTTTTGTTCAAGAAATAATGACCACAATCGAAAGCCTTGTCATGTAATAACTAATAACCTAGAGGGAATTGACTATAATGATGGTAATACCGAATTCTTAAATATTCAGAAAGATGAAAAAAATGTTATGCAACTAAAAAATAAATAGAGAATTAAACAAGTTCTCACACAACCTCAGGTTGGTACTTTATCTAATAATTTGCCCTGTTGTGACTCAATGAGCTATACGCTCGTGACACAAAAACAATCAGAAAATCTTGGTTAAGTGATGTTAACGAATTTTTTGTCTGTTTATCCTTAGGTCATTAAAAACTCCCGGGAAACGTATATATTCCTGCGCATACATAACTACCAAAATAAAGTGCTTAAAACGTAGTGATTGTTTTAAACCGAAAGTCAAAAATAGCATTACAGGAAATAATTTAGAAAGTTGCCTAAAGCACCAGGAAAATTGTAGTTTGTACCGTGCGTTCAATTTAGCTTGATAACATTTTGATTCGCTGTAACTTTTTTGTTTTTAAAGATATCAATGTAAACAAAAAAACAAAAGGTAGGGTTAGTAGCCAAGTTTTTTTTGAGTTACACATAAAACAAAACACTAACAATTTTCTGAGATAATAGCCTACCTTATATTTTTTTTAAATGAAACACCCTATATATTATATATGTATTTAATAGGATACGCTATTCTGATTAAAATGATATAACACACTTTAGAGAGTATTATATAAAAATTTCATATTTTTGCCGATATGTCAAAAACGAGTGGATTAAAATATAAAGTGTGTTATATCATTGTAATCAGAATAGCGTATTCCATTGAATACATATATAATATACAGGGTGTTCCATTTAAAAAAATATAAAGTAGTCTATTATCTCAGAAAATTGTTAGTGTTTTGTTTTATGTGTAACTCAAAAACAAACTTGGCTACTAACCCTACATTTTGTTTTTTGTTTACCTTGATATCTGTAAAACAAGAAAGTTACAGCGAATCAAAATGTTATCAAGCCAAATTGAGCGCACGGTACAGTCATATAAATTGTTCTGTTTTGCAATATATAAAAGATAGAAATCTCGCCCCTGTTTCACACAGCACATTATTTCCAATCAAATTCTTCGTCAAAAGTCATCAGAAAAAAGAATAACTCAAGAAAATTCGTCTCGTTAACGAGCCTCTTGACTCGGTCGAGTCCCAGTATACATACGAATAGGCAGGGCTGGATGAGCACGAAAAAAGAGCTCCCGTGGGGCGCCCCGCGAAGTTTTTGGGGTGGCCCTACACTGTGGGCCCGCGCTCCCACACGATGCAACGAAAAGGAAATATCGTAACATACCGCATTCCCATACATACCTATGTATGTGTCTGGACACTTATGATTTCTTTTATTTATATTCAGTGATTTTTGCATTTACGATTAGTCAATTTCCACTTTAAAGTGGTGGGTAAAACTTCTATAAGGAATGTGTGAAGGCTGTGTGCACTTTTTTAAGTATGAATGAAACAAATTTTTGTATTAAGTGCAAATTTAATAAATAAGCAGAGCGCTTTCGACCTTATAGGTCATCATCAGTGCTACATAAAAGTGAGGAACAAACTGGTTGAAATACAGATAAATTTTTTTTTAAATCAGAGATGAGTTTTATTTTATTTTGAAATTGAAAGAAGAAATTTAAATTTTTTAATTTTAATTTACTTAAATTTATTTTAATTTTTATTTTTAAATTTAATTTTATAGGTTAAATTAGTTTATTACTCACTTGTCAGGATAACAGTCGGAAATCCATCTGAACAGACAGCAATTAACACATTAAAATATTCTTACATTACATTTAAAATCAAACATTCTGTTGTTTGATTTTAAATGTAATGTAAGAATGTTTTAATGTGTTAATTGCTGTCTGTTCAGATGGATTTCCGACTGTTATCCTGACAAGTGAGTAATAAACTAATTTAACCTATAAAATTAAATTTAAAAATAAAAATGAAAATAAATTTAAGTAAATTAAAATTTCTTCTTTCAATTTCAGAATAAAATAAAACTCATCTCCGATTTAAATTTTTTTTTATCTGTATTTCAACCAGTTTGTTCCTTACTTTCAGGTAGCACTGATGATGACCTATAAGGTCGAAAGCGCTCTGCTTATTTATTAAATTTGCACTTAATACAAAAATTTGTTTCATTCAAAACTTCTATAGGCACTTAGAAAACCATTTTTAATAAAATGATTGAGACTTCTAAAGTTAGGCAAAAACCGTTAAATTATTAAGAAAACTTGAACAGCTTTTTAGTAGTTCCGTAAAATATGTCTAATGTTACAAGAAACAAATTTAAGATATTTTTGTTGTTCCCGTGTTATCTTTCCAAAACTTGTTGTTTTCAAATGTACAAAACAAAACAGAAATATCGAATTATAAACAAGCTCGTGTGTGGTTTTAAAATATAGGAAGAAATAGCAAACAAATTCAAATTAGGTTAAAATATCATGATAACCTATAAATAATTTTATCAGCATCAACAGATGGACATTCCATAGAGTAAATGATTCACCAGATATAACTTTAAAATAGTTTCATTTGGTAAAAGATACAGAAAGACACATGAATGCATATCATATAATAATTTTAATATCTTCTTTCAAAGTTCCTGCAGACCCAGGCCCGTAGCAAAAATTTTTTACTTTCGGAGGGGGTCGAGGGTTCAATTTTTTAGATATATGTAGATATATAGAATATCAGGTAAGATCCTAGTTTTCTGCGATTATTGTTCTGGGACATTAAACCTCTTAACTCACTCCCTTGTCTACGGCCCTGTGCAGAACTTCATCTGAAATAAAAACACTTTTTTGTAAATCACTGTTAGAAGATGGTCAGAACAAACATAAAATATTCACAAGCTAAAAAGCTGTTTTTTATTTTACTCCACCTGGGGTTTACTTACCTGGTACTTCAAATCACAACAATTTTTCCGATAAACACTCAACACATTTTTATTGCGTCCGATATACGAGATAAAAAAATTGCTGCATACGATGTTGCAGTTCATTAGTGTCAAATACGTAAAACAAAATCGTATGCAGCAGTTGTGAAGCCCCTTATCTCGGAAACGATTGGAAATAAGTATTTAGTGTTATATAATTTTTGAAATCGGACCGAGAAAGCAGTTCATTGGTATGTTAAAATAAGGGCGTTGTCCCGTAAAAAAAAATTCAAAAAGGCGGCGTATCTGTCAAATGTACCAGCTGATATATTTAATAACAACACAGTTAAATCCGTCATATGAAATTGCATATCTATATCTCTGACCAAAAACGCTTTAAAAAAATCAAAACTACTATTTTTCAAGGGGGTAAGATACTTAAAATACAAAATCGTCGGCAACAGTTTTAAAGCCCCATATCTCAGAAACGATTAAAAAGAATGTTCTGGTGTCCAGAGTAATATTCCATATTTCGAGAAACCCGGTATTTACGGGTACATTCATTGTTCTTATTGTTGTTGTTGTCAAAACCAGTACTTACTGTCAATAAAAAGGAGAAATGTATTTTACGAATTTTGCTTACATAATTCAGAAATACAATAGATTGGCGCAGTTGGGAACCTTGGAAATGCCGATTGGGAATATAGAAGAATTTCATAGCGGTGAAGAAGCTTGGAAAAATTATGAGGAGATACTTCAATTCTATTTTATGGCGAATGATGTTGAGGATGAGGGTAAGAAAGTAAGAAGATAGCTTTGTTCTACAGCGTAGCTGGAAAAGAGGTTTTTCAAATTGCAAAAAATATTGTTTTACCTGATTCACTTGCAGACAAACCTTTGAAAGACGTTTTGGCGTTACTTTCAAATTATTTTGAACCAAAGAAAAATGAACTCTACGTCACTTACCTGCAAAAGCACTAGTACAGACATGGCCTAAGACTGAAAGACCTTGGCAACGCTTACATATTGATATTGCTGGTCCAATTCAAGGTCAAAACTTTCTTATAATAGTGGTTGATTCTTTTAGCAAATGGATGGAAGTCGCGTATTTAACAGCTATAACGTCAGAAAAAGTAATTAAGGCCTTAAGAAAAATATTTGCTACACACGGTTTACCTGTGGAAATTGTTTCTGATAATGGCAGACAGTTTATTTCAGAGGAATTTAATGATTTTTGTAAGAAAAATGCGATAAAATTATCTCACATTGCTCCATATCATCCAGCATCTAATGGCATGGCAGAGCGGATGGTACAAGAATTTAAGAAGAAATGGAAACAACTAAAAAAGGTGATTTGGAGTCTAGGTTAGCTAGAATAATGTTTTATCAGCATTCAGCAGTAAATCATACAGGGAAAAGTCCTGCCGAATTGCTTATGGGGCGAAAATTAAGGACTCATGCAGAAAGTCTGGTGCCCACACATAATGAAGAAGAGGTAGTTTTAACAGACAAAAACAAAGTAAGAATGTTTGCAGACGGCACGAGCGTTTTTATAAAAAATTTTGGTCAAGAAAAAAACTGGTTATCTGGAAGAATTTGTAAAAAAATTGGGCCAATGTCATATGAAGTGATAGTTAATGATGGGCGGAAAATGAGAAGACACATAGATCACATACGAAAAAATAATTCTGAAAATTTAGAAGTTCCTTTGTTTAATGAGGTTATTTTCAATACTACGGACGAAGAAGAAAATGTGACTGTGACATGTCATAATGAAGAGAGCGAATCACTTGGCAGTGGTTATAGTAGTAACAATGGGTCAAGTGATGATTTTGTACAGGAAAAGTCTTTCGAGTCAGAACCCTCTAATCCTCAACTAAATTCCGCTGGAGTTTACAGCACATCCATGGAATCATCGAAAGAGTCAGAAGTAACTAACATCGATGCAGCCACTGAAGATGCCAGTAAGCCAGACGAGAACGAGAGGAAAGAAATTGTTGTGATTGAGAGAGACAACAAAAGAATTGCCAAAAGACCAAAGAAGTTGAAGATTACATATGTTTCAATTAAAGAAGGAAGGTGATCTGGGGTCCTGAGTAATATTCCATATTTCGAGAAACCCGGTATTTACGAGTACATTCATTGTTCTTATTGTTGTTGTTGTCAAAACCAGTACTTACTGTCAATAAAAAGTAGAAATATATTTTACGAATTTTGCTTACACAATTCAGAAATACAATAAAAAGTATTTAGTGTTACATATATTTTTGAAATCAGATCGAAAAATGCAGTTTACTCTTTATATAACGGTCTTGTGCCATAAAAAAAATTAAAATAACGGCGTATATCATTTTGGACAGCAAAAAATTGTTTGGGATAAGAATCTGATTTTTTAACATAGGAAAATCGCAAATCGAGTGAGACACTTAAAATAAGGTCCCTGTACATACTTTTTACTAACAGATCTAATTTTCACAACCGGTACCGGTAAAAAAAAACAGGGAAAATCATAGAAGTAATAGAATAAACTATAAATTTTAAACATTAACGTCCAGATTCACTAAGAAAGTTTAAGATTTAGTACTGGTTTAAATTAAGATCTTCTAGTTGATCAGTTATGTTTTGACAAGTTTTTGTCCTGTCGTTGTTAATAAGACGTCATTGAAAATTTATGAATTATTCGGATATTTCAGCGATTTGCTTGGTTTTCAAATGATTTTCATCTTGGAACGGGTTGCTAGAGTGAATTTAGTTCTAGTCTTGTCGAAAGTGCGTACCAAAATTGCCCTTTTCTTTATAAATTTGCGAAAAAGCTCCGAAATAAATTCATAGTATAAAATTTAGTTGCCTTATTCTTACAGTTGTCAGTTTAAAACTTTTGGTTGTCACATTAGACCGGACTAGCGTTGGAGAATCTGGCTGTAAGTACGATATTCTTAAAAAACCTTTAAACGGAGGATAAACTTATTAAATTACTTTCATATACATTTTAACTAAACTAATTACCTGAATTATTGTATATTATTATTTATTACTAATTTTACAAATTTAAATAATTTTATTTTCTACTGATATTTTAAACAAACATTCCTACATTTCAAGACTGCAGGACGGCAGGCTGCCGAACATGCTCTATCAACCCTAAAGCTAGGGCTTGCGGGGGAGAAGGGACTCGAGGGCCACTTGAGCTGGGGGCCATACGTGACCTAACAAAGCCCATCTCGGCAACGCTGCTGATTTAATGATGTCTTGTTTTAATTGCTGACAAATTGCCAATTGCCGCTGTCACGTCTTCGGGTCCTGTTTTCCCTTGTATTTCCTTGTGGGTTTTCTGCTTTTCTGTGCGGGAATAATATGAACGGTGAACAGTGGCGGATAGCACCAATGGCTTAATTTGAAGCACCGTAAATATCTATAATTATTGTCTATAAGAGTAAAAAATCCAAGTATATTTTTAAAGGCATTCTCGTAACTAAAACTAAATTTATTTTTCGTTCTCACTAAATTTCAGTTTAATAGCTGCTGTTATTTTATCAACGTATCATGCTACCTGCTGCATCAGCAGCAAAATCTTAGGGTTTCCTAGGTACCACGATACACTTACAACGGTATGCTACGCTATGACGTCACGTCGAGGGAAAATCTTAAATTGACTAGACGCATGCACCCCTTGTACATAAGTACAGGTCAGTTTATTGTCGGGTAGTATGTTGAGTTGACGTTTATTAAAATTATTACAGGTCAGTTTATTGTCGGGTAGTGTGTCGAGTTGACGTTTATTAAAATATTATTGTCATATTTCATTTGCTCAGGTAAGCGCCTAATCAATTAAGATTTTCCCTCGAAGTGATGTCATTACGTAGCATACCGTTGTAAGTGTATCGTGCTACGTACTTATAGGCTTGACTAAATGTTCAATCAGTACGTGTACTGTCACTTTCGAATGTATGGAATCGATCGGAAGCAGTTTTATCCACTTTAAAATGTCGATATGCTCGGTCGCGATTGAAACTACGATCAGATGCAGAATTTCAACTCACAATTAGTCCTGTTCCGAACTTTGAATTGAGATCCATCGGATGGATCCAAATTTTTGTACGACGAACACCGCGATTGAACAAATTAGCATAGGCGGTTCTAGACCTCTATTTTTGGAGGGCCTTAAGCCCCCTGGTTTATATATAGGCGGCTAGGTCACAGTTGGATTGGGGGGGGGGCTAATTTAATATTTGGGGCTTAGCCTCCCCCATGCCCCCACCTAAAACCGCCTAGGCAAATTGGGACTAAAATGTCATTTGATTCCAACAGCTGATAGTAAATTGCATAAATATCTGAATTTTTTAATACGTTTCCACATCACAAAACTTAAATAACAATACTACTGAGACAAGGACAGTAAAAAAGTGGGGTTATTTTAACTTTTTCTTTGCTGACACTAACAAATTTTTACTAAAACAATATAGTTTATACCTTCTACAGTATGTCCGCGGATGGGGTTTAGAAGAGGACAAATGGACCAAATTTTTCAAGATACGTAAAATGCCACTCCTAATAAAAGCTTTTGCTTGTAAAATAAATAAGATTAACGTTATGAAAAATTTAGTTTTTTATGCAGGGAGAATAAAAAATACGAAAACGTTATTTTGCGTAAGATCAGTGTAGTTTAATTAAGGAAGGTTTTTTAATAATGTGCCTAGTTCTGCCAAGAAATTATTTACCTACAAATACAGACCGCAAAAAATATAAAATACTAAAACTGCATTTTTGCTGTGACTTTTTTTACATTACATGCAAACAGTTTCTTACACTGTTAAAGCCATTGTTAACACAAGTACTCAAGGACTAGTACTACAAAAAGGACACAACACAAATATCAAATAATATCCCAAAACATAAGTGCCGGCGCGACTATTAGCTTTCCTTTGTCTAACCCAAATATTTTGCAATAGGATATTTCACGGAGCGGTTCGAGTGTATTTCCATAGTGGCCCGGGAAAATTCAAGAACTGGTGCGGCGGCATCGCCGGCCACGCGCGCGCCGAAAGCGATATTATTTCGTTATTATATTTGTTTCTTTTTAGCTTCCTAAAGCGCGTATGTTTGTTTCTCTCTTAGTTTTATTGCATTTATACCTAAAAAAAGAGACAATTATTTTTTGGTTTTAAAAAATAAATTATTAGGTGGATCATTGAAAATAAATTTAGGTGGGTCACTGACCAAATGACCTTATGGACGAGCCGCGCCTGCGTATGAGTAAACATACCTTGTTTATCATTTTCTACCAAAAGAAGAAGTATGAAATATGTTTTAAATTAAACCCTAAGCCGAGGTACAAGATTTCATTGAGAAATTTAAATAATAAAAGTAACGAGTTTTATCACAATATCTTCATTACATGAAGCAATTATTTAATTTAAAATACTTCTCAATAAAATGCTATCTACTGAACAAAGGATTTTTATAGTCCAGTATTATAGGGATGGCCAAGTATCCATTCCGCTACATCATTGAACAATTTAGCGAGAAATTTGTAGGAGTCCTAATAACTGAAATGACAATCTACAACACAACATAAAAGTTCCAAAGAACTGGTTCGGTTTTGAATTTTAACAAGAAGAAATATGACCAAAACGATGCTGCCACAGTTTTAGTTCTTCAGTCTGTTAGAGAAACTCCTGTGATGTCCCTTAGAAATCGTGCAAAACCTTCTAGAAGTTATAAAAAAAACTCATATTCAGACGATTTTAAAAGAAAATAAATTATTTCCGTTCAAACCCGACTTTAACCAAACATTGGGAGAGGGAGATGAAGCGAAAAGACAAGTTTTTTGTTTAAGGGTGGGAGACCAAATTTTAAGTGGAGTGGAAATATCCATTTTTATTTTATTATCTTTTCTGATGGATGTACATTCTCTACTAATGCATGGAACTGTAGCATCCCAGCACCTCAAGTACTGCCGCATAGGCGGTATTAGGTTTAGGTTTAGGTTTTTGGTGGGTTAAGCACCCCCAAATCTCGAATTAGCCCCTCAAATCCAACCGAGTGGCCTAGCCACCTATATATAAACCAGTGGCTTAAGCCCCCCAAATATATAAACCAGGGGCTTAAGCCCCCCAAAAATAAATGTCTAGAACCGCCTATGGGTACTGGTCTCGAGAAAACTCCGCATTTGGAGTAATGAGGCGAAGATAATATTTTTCAAACGTGAACGTGTGGTGCGCGATATCTGTCCATGGCATTATAGGCCCATATTTTTTTCATAACACCTGCAATAGAATATCTTACTTAGAAATGCTGGATACATTATTTAGCGATGAACTCGAAAATTGTCCATTTCATTTTCGCCAAAAAATGTATTTGCAACAAGATGGTTGTCCAGCACATCGCGCTCGCGAGGTAATAGAATGGCTTCACCGCAGATTTGGTTCAAGATGGATTGGTAGAAATGGCCCAATTTTGTGGCCTCCAAGGAGCCCCGACTTAACGTTGAACGATATGTCTATTGGGCCATTTAAAACAAATTGTTTTGCCACTCAAATACCAAATAATATTGACGTGCTAAAAGGCAGAATTACCCAGGACCCAGGCTGTTCGTTCAATATCCCAGGAAGAAATCAGAAATTCCTTCAGATATCTAAGGAAGCAATTAGAAAAATGTGTTGAATATGGGGGTGGAGTTTTTGAATTTTGATATCTTTATTTTATTGCTTAGTTTATGTCATATTCTTTTGAGTTTTATTAAGTTCGTATTATTTAAAAATTGCACTTGAATCAGAAGTATTTTGAATTAAATAATTGCTTCATTTAGTAAAGGCAAGCATGTCCATAGGTGTCACTATTGTTTAATATGTAAAAACTAGTACTCTGGTTAAAAGCGCGAGAGAGAATAGTTGGAACTTTAAAAAAATAATGTGATGAAACTCGTCACTTTTAATATTTAAATTTTTTCATAAAATTTTGTACTTCGGCTTAGGGTTTAATTTAAAACATATTTCATATGTGTTCTTTTGGTAGAAAATGATAAACAATGTATGTTTACTCCTACGCAAAATAATATTTTCGTATTTTTTATACTCCCTGTAAAAAAAAATTAAATTTTTCATAAGATGAATCTTATTTATTTTACAAGCAAAAACTTTTATTAGGAGTGACATTTTTACGTATCTGGCAAAATTTAGTCCATTTGTCCTCTTCCAAATCACATCCGCGGACATACTGTATAGGTATGAAAAATCGGGAATAGCAAGAAAAGGTCGGGACGCCAGAAGGTGCAGATTTTAATCACCGAATATACGTATATTGTAAAATAGTGTAACAATACAACTTTGTGTACAATTTATAATTCTCTATCTATTAGGTGCTTTCGCAAGTACTTGCAATCATTTTTAGACTGAAATAAAAAAAATGTACTACTAAACTTAATTAAAAAATCAACGTTTATAGGTGGCTATGGGAATGCAGTAATACACAAATTATAAACTAGTGGAGGTAGAAAAGCGAGACAAATAGTGTCCCGAAAACCCCTTCGCCGGGACATGGGACAAAATTCATAATTCACGGGTATAGTGGTGGGTAAATTCCCGCGAACGAAATATTCGGGAAATTCCCGGGAAATTTCCCGGCAATTTCCCCAAGAATTTCCAATATATATTTTTTTAATTTCAAATTATTTTAAATTTTATTTATTTATGAAAGGCCATAGGCTAGACAAAATCAAGACAAATTCACAATAAATTATGTATTTTTATATAAAAAAGAAACAAAAATATACTCTCCCCTGCAGCCTCAGGTAGGCTAGGCTACAGGCGCATTTTTTCTTCTACAAAACAAAAACATAACACACTTTTTTGATAAAAAAATTTTAAAAAGCCCTTTTGATTTTTCAATAAAACAAAACAAGGCAAATTAACGATTCTTAATAAAATTAATCTTTATTTTCTGAACTATAAACAACCTCGTCTTCCTCATCCTTAGAATCCTGATAGGGAGTGTCTTCAACCTCAGAATCCTGATAGGGAATTTCTTCATCCTCCGAAGAAGTTTCTTCTTCATCCTCAGTCTCCCTCTCCGACTCAAAATTTTTTGGCGATTTTGAAAGGCCTGAAGGTCCAGGTACTCCTACTTCCAAGTCTTCCGACACTATCATCTCAGAATGCTGATCACTTTCAGTAGTTTCAGTTACTTCACTTAGTTCAGTTAAATCGGAAGTGGAGGGATACTTCGTTTTTGTCAGGTTTTGGTGCAGCTGTTTTTTTTTTGTTTTGGTACGCCAGTAATGGGCGATGTACGTTAATTTTATTGCACGCGGAGTTGTCCGCTTGTTTGGTTTGTTTGAATGAACTGTAGAAAACGTGGAAAAAGTTCGCTCAGTCGAAGCTGAAGTAGCAGGAACAGAAAAATGTTTACTGCCACTTTGGACTCCTTCCGCCAGACGACAGGTGTTACATTTCGGAAAGCAGTCCAAATGAAATATTTTGCCCAAATACGTTCATGCGCTGTTATTTTTCCGGGAATTTGTTTGGGTGAAATTCCCGGGGATTTTCTCGTTCCCAGGGAACATTTCCGGTGTAAATTTTCCCGCTACTTATCACTACATGGGTAACGGTTCTAAGACTATGTAAAGAAAAAAGTTTTTCTTTATAAGTACTAATAAAGATTTGAACAGAATTTGAAGCATTCCGTCCGTTCGTATATCTGTCTCTCGGTCTGTCCTTAAGCAATCATCTGAAAAATTGTTGTCTAAACGAATAAATAATCAATTTACCAACGAGCTGAACTAACAATATATATTCTCTACAAATCGGCGGTAGTTTTGTTTTTCTTATATTCAAATTATCCGAACCGGCACTTCGTGTACAAGATGCACTTGTCTTAATTTTTATCTTCCCGAGTTCAATTAGGTATCAAACCTTATTATACCATATTATATATATTTTTTTAATTATAGCTAAAAATGGTCGCTTATTAGAAAGAGAAACCTATATCTTAAAAACTTACCACTTTTAATTTATTCAAAAGCAAATAATATTCAAACACAAGAGTCAAGATGTTAATAAGATTCATAGGAACCTCCCTTGCCATTTCCTAAGATGAAGATAACGCGGCGAATTTGATGGAATAAAGGGTTTTAAATTTAAATATACTTAGGGGAGATAGGCAATGCTTCTGAGGGGTGTGGATTTTATATATTGCCGTTTTTCTATAAATGTTGCAGACATATGTATTACCAGAGACTATAAAGAATATATAGACAAATTCTCGAATATACCGAAATGGGACAGAAAGCGGGTCTCCCTTGAAAGATTTGGGTGGGTTTACTGGTTTATAGTTTAGGAATTTGTTTGTTCACCATTATATATTTACATAGTACATATAAATATAATGGTGGACAAACAAATTCCTAAGCCATAAACCAGTAAACACCCAAAATGTATGAAGGGAGACTCGCTTTTTGGTCCATTTTTGTTACACGCCAGTGTTCGTCTATGAATTATTTAGTCTATGCAGTACCGGCTCAAGGGGCTAGCTAAGGGGGCTATCAGCCCCGGGCGGTGGACTAAAGAGGGCGGTGAGTGGAGTAAAAATTGTATAGCTGAAAAACAATAACACTCGTACAAAAAAATTGACACAACTGGCACACAACACAGTTGACATTTTCTGGCTTGAAATCTTTTATTCTATTTTTTGAAATTCCTTGAGCTTTTCTGAAAGATAAATTGAGATGACGTTTAAAGAAATTTCTAAGTCATTTTTTGCCGGCATTCGCATCTTTTATTCAAAACGGACGAGGAAGGTTATTCCTTATAGCAAGCTGATAGGCCAGTCTGCGAATGTCTGCGAGTCCTAGACCAAATATCTTTTGTCCATTTCCAAACAGTAGGTACTGTACCAAGTCTTCTTCCATCTTAGGCAATAAGACTGGTTTTCGACCAATTTCCTTACTTCTAACTGCGTCAGTGGCATTCTTCATATTCTCTGGATTTCATATTTTATGTGGGAGTCCTTTTTTAGGCATTTTATTGAATTTTTTTCCCCATAGATAAAAAAGTCTTAAAACCGTACATTTAGTTAGGTTCCTAATTTTGGATATCCAATTTTAGAACACCTTTCTATCGAAAATGAGACCGCACCAATGAGACCGCATGGATAGTGACTGGATGCCTAAAACCCACCCCTGTTCAGGAACTTTATCCTTTAATTGGAATTGCCCCACCACATATTCGACGTGAGGTTGCTGCCAATATGGGAAGGAAAAAACAACAAAATGGCCAAAGACACCCTCTACATGGTCACCACCAAATAAACGTCTCAGGTCTAGAAAAAGTTTTCTTTTCCGAACCAAAGCACTGGAGGGTTCGGCGGAGAGGGATCGCGTTGAGAGGTGGAAGGAGGAGATTGGGCAGGAACAAAATATAAAAAATATAAAAGAGGAGATTGCTCCCGGAGGCCAATGCCCTTATACTGTGTGGAGGATACTGAATCGAATGAGGGTTGGGGTTCCGAGATGCAAGACGAATATGGCTAGATGGGGACTGCTCCCGGACGGTGAAGACACAGGATGTGAATGTGGTGCTGTCCAGGACCCGAGCCACCTCTTGGTCTGCGCCATGCTTGAACAGCCATGCAGAATGGAGGACTTATATCTCCGAAATGACAAGGCCATAGCGGCTGCTAATTATTGGAGAATGAATGTTTGAACCGGACACGAAAAGTAAAGTAAGTATCCAGAATTAGGCAACCTTTATAATTAAGGTTATGTGATTAAAATTTAAAAAAATCTTGACAGATATGTTTGTTTCAAACACTTCGACTTATTCTACAACTATTCTAGTACATGCATTCTAACTTTCACTCTCCTACGCTAACTACTTACCTTTTTATAATAATTTTTAGGCACAGAAACAAAAAACTCTATGTCACAAATAAAGGGTCCCGAAAAATTTTCGTCCGCGGCGCCCACTTTCCATTTAGTGGCTGACCCCCTCCCAAAACCAAATCCTGAATACGCCACTGGCGCCACCTAGTAGTGAACACGAAATAGTCAAACTGTGTGTTCCACACAGGCTTATTCTATGTGAAAGACCTTTCGTTTTTTGGATTCAATTACAGAAAACTATTACCAAGTTCTGAGATGATGTAAGTAGTATCCAAAATTAGGCACTATTCAATATTAGGCGACTTTCCTCTACATCTTCAGCTTTGAATAGCCCCGGGCAGTAAACAGTCTTAAGCCGGCACTGAGTCTATGGTATTACTTTGCTCTCTGGTAACTGATTTAATATGGCAATTGCGTTTGAAAAGGTAATAATGACCCAGTTGTATGTGTTTTATTTCATTATTTTAAAAGATACGGTCACAAAGTATATTACTTTACACATTTTTATAAATAAAATTCATTCATAAGAAGACACAGATATATATTATGATCTAGAGCTCCACACATTGAGGAGACCTCAATTTGGACTTAATAAGGTTGGCTTTAATATAATATAACATAATATAAGCTAAATGAACTTAATGACTCATAATTGTAAAATCATGATCGGATGCTGAGTTAACACAATTTTAGATAAATTAAAATGATGTCGAAATGGCCGGTATCTGTGGTTAACATTGCACTATTCACAAAAAAAAATCCAAAATAAAGTATTACAACCTTTACTTGTCAAATTTTAATTCAATATGCTAGAAGCAGCTTACGCGGGAAAATATGGCCCCATGTATACACATATATATGACCGCTTTGGCCTTTGTAAACAAAATTTAATATACCTAACATTGATGAGATTGGTAAGATTACACACACATTGCTGCTGTATACAACGTTACGACATTTTGTGACCTATAAGTGGACATGAACGATGTTTACTTCTTTCAAGATGGTTCTTTTAAAGCCACACAATCTTTTAAGAAATTGCATTATTGCAAAGGAAATTTCTTGGACATGTTATTTGTGATTTGACACACATGTTTCTTTCTATCAAGATGGTTCTTTTAAAGCCACACAATCTTTTAAGAAATTGTATTATTGCAAAGGAAATTTCTTGGACATGTTATTTGTGATTTGACACCGCGCTACATCAAAAGCAAAGTCTATGCCTATAATGTACTGTTAGAGTCAGACTCCCAGATCGGCACCACTGCCGGTACCGAGACATGAATGGATGGCGTTGGGAAAGGGGAGACCGCGGAAGACGCGGGGGACACTCGAGCTCGCGACCTGGAATGAAGCGAACCAGGCACGGCTTCTCGATAACCCTTAATTGCTTTTTCTTTAATTAATTTGTTTGTGTTATTTGTTAATTATTGTGTATTCCGTACCTTAATAATAATAAGACATTTATGTACAATCGGTCAGAACGATATACGGGTGTTTTATTACCTTTGTTAAACGAGTGAAAATAAATCCAAAAACGATAACATTTAGTGCTTTCTAACAGTACAAATAATTGAAAATGGTCTTAAAAACCATATTTAAGCTATTTTTCACGGAATTAAGCCACTATTATTTGAATACGTGATGCAAAATTTCTTCAACAGGATTGCTATTTTTTTTTCAAAAACAGGGCGGCTATTTATTAAATATTGTGTTCAGTAATGAATAAGCTGGGATTAATAATTTGGGTTAAAACAAAAATATTTTTTATTATTTTAAAAATTAATTATTAATTGATAACTTATTATAATTTGCGTATAAATAATTCAAAGGCATGTGAGCACTACTACCTGTGTGGCTATTAGAAGAAAACCGTAGATTTGATTTCAAAAGATATGCTTGGCATGGTAATTAAACTTTCATAAACATGATAAAGAGTTTAATACATATGGAAATGCCATCTCCAGAAAATATTATTTTCAAAGTGAGAAGTGTTATACAGGGTGTCCCTGGATGGGGTTACCTATACCACAAATGGACCTAATTTTTAATTTTTCGACAAAAAATTATGCAGTATAAAAATTTTTGCTTGTAAGAAAAATGCGACTTGTATAAAAAAATAGTTTCTGTATACAGGGAGGTCAAAAACTTCAAGAGTTTAAACTTGACCTAAGAGTAAACTACCTTTATTTTTTATTTTAAAGAAAAATGCCACTTAAAAAAGTTGCTTAGAATTAGTTTCTTAGTGATAATTCAAAATTTCAGAAAAAACCTTTTTACTTTTGTAAAACAAAAAATGTTAATTAAACCATAGACCAAATAATAATATTAAACTGAACGTTTTATTTCCAAATTTGTTATTCAACATGAAAGCCGCGAACTTCTACAGACTTTGGTAGTACCAGTTTGATATTTTGGTTATGGTATTCCTTACTTTAAGAAAAAAACCGAGGCATGGAAAAAAATTGTGACATGGAAAAAAATCGATTTAAACCAGGCTTTTGTAAAATTTTGGATTATGACTAAGAAAGTAATTCTAAACAACATTTCCTAATGGCATTTTTCTTAAAAACGAAAAATAATGGTAGTCTATTTGTAGGTAAAATTCATATTTTTGAAGTTTCTGACCTCCCTGTATACAAAAACTAAATTTTCTTACCTCACATCGTATTTTTTTACAAGCTAAAATTTTTATAAAGGATAACTTTTTGTCGAAATATTAAAACTGGTCCATTTATAGTATAGGTAACCCCATCCAGGAACACCCTGTATATAACCTTAGCACTCTAAGACATTAATTTATATTATTTTTTCTTAGCTAAGAAATACAATATTTTGTTTATTGGTTCTTGTGTGAGAAAATTCCGTTTACGAAATGGTTTCAAATGTATTTTTTCTATTTTCATTAAATAATAATTGTGTTGTACTGTATTTAAATGAAAATAAAAGAAGTGTTGCTTCCAGTACATGTATTTATATAGGATGAGTAACAAAGCCAAGATTAAAATTCGAATTTTATTATCCACGTCACGCAAGTCCCCAATTTGCTTTAAAGTTTTTCTGTTCTTCAAGCCAAAAGGCACCGTTTTTAAATTATTCCTATTACAATTGAGATTTTTTGCTTACAAGGGAGGAAAAGCCACCTGCTTTATCAGTCTTTCAATGGTAGGGAATTTTTAAATAAAGCTGAAACGAATAAAAAGACAAGGGCTTCAACGGCATCACTAAGCATATTTTGTAGGGAAATTGTTTTTACATTTACTTTGCAGAGAATAAACATGACACAGCACTTTTTTTGTCAAATTTATTGTAACTTCCAATATTAAAATACTTAAGTACTTCATAGTCAAACAAACGCCTTTAAAATTCCAATTACATACCCAGTGTTGAATTCAGGTGGTAATCCGAAGACCCCCCCACCCCCCGGTTTGAAAATCCCCCGGAGCCCCATCAAGCACAACTCGACAATGATGAGTCGAAATTTATAAAATCTACTAATAAATCATGTAGTAAAAACACGAAAATGATTACCTATATTATAGTTATTGAATTGTGCTCCCTTAGTCTCTTTTTATAAAGAAACTGTATATTCAATATAATTCAAGAATTACGGAAAGCTACCTACATATTATTTAAAAATAGAGGTATCTTACTATAGCAACATATACACTTCAGCCACACCTACTATAGTTGATGTAGCTGAATATTCTGTATTCGGCTCAACTATTCATCACGGCAGTGTCGTAGTATATTTATACAGTATTTATATTATCTTTATCTTTTTAACTTATTTTAAGAAATAGTTGAATAATTTACGATAATTTTCTGTGACGTATGACTCTCTTCTCACTACTCGCTTTTAGGTATACCCTTATCGTAAATTACCAAACATCTAAAGAAGTGTGTGTGTTGCAAAAATATTTCATTATACTTATTGTTTGTTTAAGTTTTGTATTGAAGAACACCGTAGCTTTTACTTCAGTCATTTTCTTACAAAAATTGCAAGTCACTTTCTTGGTGGGTGGTGGCCCATCACAGACAATTCTGACTGGGTGGCAGGACTCAACAGTCATAATTATTAGAGTAGCCCATGTGAGAGGTGGCGCTATTAGCAGACATTTAGGAAGAATTCGCGGCTCGGCCTGATAAGGCCTCATCAAGTTGTCATTGGGTTGTCATGTCATATTATAAAGTTAAAATTGGATCTTTGTTCTATGACAATTTTATTGTAAATGTCTAATAGATAGCTATCGTACCATGACTTGATGATTTAATTTGGTGCTGCATGAATGGACGATTGTTTAATGTTTAATAACTATACAAAATATTTGTAACTCCCAAATCTTTGATATTCAGAAGCAAATTAACTTAATTAAACTTTTAATTAAAAGCAGGTTCAATAAAAAACATGAACTATTCCAAATCCTTTTCAAAAACCATTAGTTTAAATATTTGGGGTAATTTATACAGTGTGATGTTTTTACTTATGATGAATCTTGTTACTGTAAAATTTAATATTAGTGTGAATAAAAGAACAAAATAAAAGTTCTTTCCAAAACACAATGCCCAAAGCAATTTAATTAAGCAAACTGAATACCTCAATTGATGAAGCATTTACAATAATTATTCTGTGATTAATACTTACTTTAAATGTCAGTTAAATTTAAGATTTGATTAAATTCTTATGCAATTGTTTGCTAGATTATAGAAAAATAAAAAAAATATTCGCCGTTTATTTTGTATCAAAAGCGAAAACTGATATCGGAAATATAATATATTAATTTAGTTTTATTTATAGTATGATTTTTTTTAATTAATTTTCATTTATTCTCAATAAGTAGGTACCTATTTATAGATTTAAGTAAATATCGACTAATCCTATACAATAAATAGGTAATATATACAGTGCATTTTTTTTACAGGAGTTGATAGGATTTTACACTCGGTTTTACATGTTAAATGTTTAGTTTAATGTTAGAAATATAGGGATAAAATTTTACTATAGGTAAATTTCAGAGTCTTAGGATTATGTTATGTTGCCAATTATGCCAAAAAGGTCCAAGAAATAGGCATTTATTACTTGGAAGACATTCATTGTTGACACCTCGTAATTACTGCTTTTTATCTTTGCATACCAGGATGACACACATTTCCTGACTTTTAAAACTTTATTGTCACAATTTTGTTTGGTCAAAATGTCCACATTTACACTATAAACGAATTGAATTGGATTCTCTTTTTTTAAAATTTGTTCACGAAATGATGTAAAATTTATTTAGAAAAAATAATAAATAATAAGCGTGTTCATTTTTTAACCAGGGAATCAAAGCAAAAATTCAACTTTTTTCGCAAATTACAATTTTTTTTCTTTACCAAAACATTCCTAGTAGGCTCACTATCAAGAACCCCGAACTTGGCTTGGGTCCCGTAAGTAGCAACAGAGATATACTTTACCCAACTTTAAAATTTCACCAGCCGCAACTGTTGGTTTCAAACTGTATGCAGGGTGTTACAAAAAGATGTTAAGAAATTTTAAGGGCAGGTTCTACATTTAATTTCTCGAAAATGCATTAAGATACCGACATGAATTTTGGCACACGCCAGTATGTAATTAAAGGGCACATTTACGTGCACAAAATTGTTTTCTAATGTACTTGCATCAGTGGCTCGCGTGCTGGCAAGTCTTTATTTTTAGCGAAATAAATGGCACGCCACTGATTTTTTGCATAATTGATATCGCTCTCTTAAAGCCCAATTAATTCTGCGTGAAAAGTGTCTCTTGAACTTTTTCGCTCTGACGATGACACACCGTTTTCCAGATAAAAATTAATTTATTTCTTAGAAAAAAACAAATAACGAAAATAATTTTTTTACATATTTTTGTTCAGGAAACAGTGCTTTTTGATTTAAGTTTACGGTAGATGCTTGAAATGGCTTTCTCGTGCTTCAATAGATGCTCTAAATCTAAATATAAATTAAAAGAAATCATTTTAAAAGGAAAATATTAAACACCCTGTAGAAGAGGAATGCCTTATCGAGAAGTTGCCAACTTTACAGCAGCTTATCCAGATATTCCAGTACCTAGGAAGATGATAGTGTTACGATTACAGGAAAAATTTATGAATACAGGTTGTGTCGTCAGTTCACATGTAAAGCGAAGAAGTAGACTGTAGTGCCTGAAGGCTTTAAATTAACCTGTGTCTGGCAACTAAGGAGATTCCATGTTTTAGTTTTAGCACCAACAATATAACTTAGTAAAGTTATGTTTGTGGTTTTGGTCAGCTTGCTAAAAATTCCACTGGATCTCGGAGCAGTTGCTGCAAAGCACTAAAGCTATAAAGTCCGAAAAGTTCAAGAGCTTTGATTATTTTAAAAAGATGGAATTTTGTGAATACTGGACAAATAGAATAAAGAATGATCTCAATATTACAAATTGTATGCTGTTTACCGAGGAAAGTCCCTTGTGTGCCAATGGAACAATTAACAAACAAAATACAATAATATGGGCTAGGGACAATCTCTACGTAATTCACCAAACACATAGGCGTGAAAAAATGAATGTTTGGGCAGGAATTCTGGAGAATAGAGAGGGTACACTAACAGCAGATAAATATTTGTAACTTTTGCAAATGGAAATGGGTCCTGCGTTGGACAGACTTAGCAATAAACGGAAAAATAATAATTTTTCAACGGAGTTCTAACTCACAGCGCAGTACGTTTTGGGGAAGCTGAATTGGACGTTTTGACCCTTTTAAATGGTCCACGAGAAGTTAGATATCTCGCCTCCAGATTACTTTTATTGGGGATATCCATCATCAAAAGTTCTTGATAATGTAGTAGAGAGACCTATAAATAGGGAAGATTCGAAAAATAGAATTTTATCGATACTTCACGCACCATCATGATACTCTAGTTCAGCGTTTCTCGAACTTTTTTGACCACGGACCCCTTTTGATTTTAGACTTTTGTTGTGAACCCCAGCCGCTTGCTACGTTAGTACAGAATTAGTTGTAGGGCAGGATGTGATGGCTAATTAATTACCGTTAGTTAAAAATAATTTTTAATCGAATATTATTGTTTTTAACACTTTGACTGCCACGCCCTATTCGTAAAGTGATCACATACGCCACCCGATTTTTTTTTAAATAAGTATTCTGATATAGTTGCTGATCATAACTATTTTTGTATTTTTTTTTATTTCGATTTTTTTAAGCCCATTTGGCTAGTGTACAAAAAAGATACACGTGGCGCTGAAATGGGAAAATGGTTTTGGTGCCACGTGTATACGTAAACATACAGCTGGCGCACGTATAGTGAATGCACACTATTTATATAACAAAAATAGAGATAAAAAAGATAAAATAAGTATAATAGACTTCAAAGAGCGTTTATGTGTGAAGCTCTTATCGAAAGGAAAAAGAAATTAACCTGTTATTGACAACTTAGTTCCCTAAGAGCACAAATTTATCCAAGCATGGAAAAAAAGTCGATGTGTAGTGTGTTATCAACGAATAAAAACAACCACGGGCGCCAGTACGCAATAACGAAAACTAAGCAAGTTACTACTAAATGCCAGGTGTGTCCTGGAACATTTATTTGTCTGGAATGCTTTTTTCAAAAACATAGCGTTCCTCTAAAGAAAAATTAGACATTCATTGATTAGTATGTTTGTAAATTTTGCGTTTTATTAAACTTTGTTAGTTTCTATCTTATTTTGATTTTGTTTACACAAATACAAGTAATAAAATACCCTCTTTTATCTTATTATTTTGATAAATTTAGGTATTTTAACAAATTGAAAATAAAAATTAAATCTATAATAAAATACACCGCTAAGATAATTTTTGCATTGCTGCAGGCCACAGCAATTGATATCCCATAAGAAATGCATGTAAAGTGTGCCACTCAAGGAAACACGCGGCTCAATAGACGAGTTCGACCGTGTATATCAAAATATACACGTGGCAATTTAAACACACGCCGTGTGTATACTTAGGTATACACGTGGCAGTCAAAGTGTTAACAAATCAAAAAGCATTAATAAGCAGTAATCTGAATAATATATCACCTGTTGCAGCAAATGTTCTTAGTGAGATGAATGGTACTGCTGTATACTTAAACACAGCTCCTTTATGTTGGTCTTGATTGAAGAAAGCTGCAGTCTTATGTCCGGTTCGGCATTAAGTCGATTAAGATATTTTCTTTTTGTAGCAACATATTATTTTGTCGAATAAGTATAATGTCACAATATTGTCACAAATGACAGTAGGGCTGAAATTGCTTGTTGGACCAGTTCTGGGTGCTCACGTTCAATACTGCACGAAAAATCTACCAATGTCTTTTTTGTAAATCTCGTCTTCAAAACAGAATGGGGTGTTAAATCGATCAACGATTAATACTGAGCTACTGGGAGGGTTGTTGGCTTTTCGGTAATTTTAAAGGGATCTTGAACCCATTTATATTGTTCAAGGTTCTATTCCTGCTTCTCTATTGCTGAATGAAGCACGCCATTTAAATGTTGATAAATTTCATTAAAAAGTTGATCAAGTTAGCTTAGGTTCTTCAGGCATTTGTGTACTGGTACTCGAAAGGAAAAATAAATTAGGTAACCAGGGGCTACAATGCCGATACTACAATTAAAACTACCTGAGCATATTTCTTTGAAACATGTGCATTAAAATGAGTCGACGCAAGTTCAAATGTTTGTCTTCGGTTACTAAGCAACAGAGAGACATATAATTTCACGTATAATTTCGTGCGGGGTGCTTTGTCGAGGAAAGATTTGAACACATTTCAAATAAAGCTGACAGCTGCACTACCTTGAATTTGTTTCCCAATTTTCTAGCGCTAGTGTAAAGTAAAAAAAATACTTTTAGTTTTACATTTTTAAGTATCCTTACCTTGCACCTTCAGATGTTTGTTCTGATTCCTTAGCAGGGGACTTAGATCACCGTTTTAGCCACCTATCCATGACATACCTATTTATGATAAAACTCAGCGTTTCCACATTTGACAATAACATATAACATCAACATGATATTGGTTCCCTCGAAAAGTGCCTAGATCAGTAGTGGGTCGTATCAAGCTGACACGACAGGTCACGTATTTTATTTTCCTTTGATTTTGGTGTTTTGTGTTTGTGATGTTGGTGTTTCTTTGGGTGTTTTTTGTATAGTGTGTGTTTTAAACATTTTACTTTTGGACTTTATAGATTTCAGAGACTAGATTTTCTTGGTCTTTATTATTTAAGTTGATCGGTGAGTACGTCCGGTCCTGTCATTCAGCCAACCTCTAAACGTATAATAGACCAGACTTCAACAGGGTGCCATAAATGACAAGTAAGGCGGCCACCATATTGCGAGATCTAAGAAACAGTTGACTACTTATATTAGTATTTAACAAATTATTCTAACTCGGATTGACCTAACCGCAACCGTTCACTTTTAGGCCGGTCGCACACCAAGGATGCATAAGACATGAAACATGAAACATGCAACATAAGGTAAATATCTCATACCTCCTACTAGCGTACACCAATGCAGCAGCAGTTTCGTTAACTTGCAGTATTTAAAATGTCTTCGAGTGAGGAAGATGTCATTGTCGCATGGCAATTTCTGCAAAGACGTAAACTAGTAAAAAAAAAAGACTGCGTCGATCTTGGATTCACCCGTTACTTCAAGATAATATTTTACATAGTCCAGCAACTGTTGCACAGGAACAGTTGTCCCTGAGTCCACAAAAATTTAAAGGGTTCTATAGAATGAGCCAAGAAAGTTTTAAACAATTAGTGGAGTTAATAGGTCCGAAAATAGAAAAGAAAGACACCCATTTTCGAGAGGCAATTTCTCCAGAAGAACGTTTATTAATCACACTTAGGTAAGTAGGTATACAAACATATAAACAAATATTAGTGACAGCATAGCTTTAACAAAATAACAAATATACTAACATTAGTAATTCGGATATCCGCTGCAACTGCCACACCTTGGATCTTCTCCCATCACCTGCGCGGGTTCTGGCGAATTTGAACGAGAAGTTAGACATGGTATATAGGTATTTATTGAACTCCTACTTTCAACTCTTTGTTCGTGTTCCAGTGGCCATTCGGTTCTTGACATATCTGAACTGACTGTTTGCCGTGTTACTGCATAGGGCTCCATATAACTACTCCTGTTTGTATTCAATGTAGCGTTTGAAACAGATGAATTGCACATTCGCACATTAATATCGGCATCTTCAAGTATGTCATCCATCAAAGTGACAACTTTCTGTCGAAATCTTCTATTTTGTTTCTCTGTCATTTTCGTCATGTCCGGGAACAAACTACGTAGAAACAACATGTTGGGGTGTTCGTGAAAATTGGCTTTTTCTTTCTTGGTTTTCAGCCATTTAACAAAAGCATCGTCGGCAGGATTTAAAGTTGCTGAAGGAGTTTCAGCCACTTTTCTTTTTTTAAACACATATCCTTTGTTAGGAGTAATAATGGTTTCGTCTGTATCTGGTCCCGTAGCCTCCTGTGTCCCATCAAGTGGCAAATTAGATGCAGACGTAACACTTAATAAAATTGTACATTTTATGATTCGGTTCCCTGACTTTGTGTGTGCTCTTCCATGTCAGTATTTGGGGCTTCAGAACTCTCACTACCTTCAATCAGTGTTTCCAGATTTCCAGTAGTACTTTTGCTTTTAATGTACGGAAGAAGGAACTCCAGGTACTAGCCTAAGTAATACTTTGTTTTCTTATTTGTCCCAGAGCCACTTGCTGGTTTCTTCAGTGATCCCTGAAAAGCTCCACGGATGTTTCTCCAGCGCTCGCGACAGTTGGATACTAAAAAAAAACATTTCGTTAAGTAGGTAGGTATACTTTTGGTACAAAGAAATTTTACTTCAATTTGGTTCTACAAAACTAATCCAAACTGCAATTAATGCCGTTACTTTATTCATTTATTTAAATAACACTTAAGAATGTGACGTAGAATCGAAAACTTAAAGAATATACGGTGTGTTTCATTTTAACTTATCCCATGAGGTTGCATCCCCTAGTTGAGGCACACTGTATAAATATTATATATAAAAAAGGCGCGACGATATACTAATCGATGTGTCCGAGCATTTTGTAAAAACATTTTTATGTAATATTTTGAATTTATTCCATATTACATGTTCCCACCACACAATGACACACAGTATGTTTTTTCCAGGTATTTAGGATCAGGTGACAGCTTCAAAAGCCTTGGCTTCCAGTTTTATCGCGGAGACACTACCATTGGAAACATAGTGAAAGAAACAGCTGAAGCAATATGGAATGGTTTTCAACCCCTATTTATGCCAACTCCTACCAAAGAAATGTGGAAACTAATGCTCAGCGATACCACGAATTATGGAATTTGCCACATTGCGTCGCCGCAATCGATGGTAAACATATTCGTGTAAAGAAATTTGCTAATACTGGCTCAAGTAATTTTAATTATAAGGGTTTTTTTTCAGTGGTGTTAATGGTCACTGCTGATGCCGATAGTTTATTCACAACAATTGATGTGGGAGATTTAGGACGCAATAGTGATGGAGCAGTTTTTAAATCTTCTCACATTGGAAAACTATTAAAAAAGAGGAAATCGAAATTCCTGAACCTTCGCATTTGCCAGGAGAGGAAGATTGGGAGTCTTTCCCTTTTTATATATGTGGAGATGAAGCTTTTCCATTGCTACCCTATTTAATGAGACCATATCCTCAAAGAATTTTGAACCCTACAAGAAGAATTTTCAACTTTAGGCTGTCATGGGGAAGAAAGAGTGTCGAATGTGCCTTCGGAATATTAGTGTCCAAATTCCGTATATTCGAAGGACCAATTTGTTGTGAAGAAGAAAGTGTTAAGAAAATTACAAAAGCTGCTTGTGTGTTACACAATTTTATTCGAATACGAGAAGGAAAATTTTCCAGTCCAACGCATTTCGATGATACGGAGCTAAACCATGTACAAATTAATGAATATGATGATGGGTACCGCGAAACGACTTTACCAATGAGATTTCGTAAATCTCTAGCTAATTATTTTGTAAAGCGCAAGGAACAATACCAATTCAGTGGAAATATGCATAAAACTAGATCTGACACCTACTCTGATTTTTTCTGTACATTCTTTTAAAAATAAAAACGTCTTAACTTACCTGTATCATTTATTTCTTTCGCTACCTCCGCCCATGCTTTTTCTGTTATATTTCGTTTGCTATATTCGTACAATGTATAGTTCCATAAACAAGGGCGGTTTTCAATTGTACGGATAAAATTAATATTAAAAATTGGATCCTCGGCCGACGCCATTTCTTTCCCTATACTACCTCGTAAACCGCGAATTACGGATCGATGAACCCATAACATAGGTTGCATTCCATCATTTCACAAGTACGTGCACCATCAGCAGCAGCCAGCGTCGACCTAATTAACCTAGTTTTAGATATGCTATATTAGCAATAATTTATATATAAATAGTAGGCTTGAAGTTTGTAATAATCAGTTGTGAAAACTCGAAATATATTACTATACTATAAGTAGTGATACTATAATATAAGTAGTGATAATAAAGGGTCTTTTTAAAAAGTACCTCTGACGTCACTAATCCTTAACTGGCGCAGTCGTTAGCATAGTGGAAGAGTCCTTCAGGAGATCCTCGTCGTTTTTGAACGTTTGTCCACTACTCAGAACCTTACTCCCAGGGAAACCACCAAAGAGTTCACCCGAAGTCCACTTCAAAGAAGAAAAGAAGAAAACAAGACTAGAAAATAAGAAGATTGATATGCTTCTAAGCATCATCGTTTTTACAGTGTAAGCAATCCATGTCTATAGAAGAGAATTTAAATTTAATTTTTTCCCTTAGTGCCCTAAACATTAACCCGACGGTTACCGAAACAGAAGAAGCCAACAGTACAGCAAACATTATGGCTCCACCAACATTTGACAGCAAAGACCTTAGCATCATCCCAGAATACGACGGCAACCCGAACGAGCTCTACAACTTTATCCATGTGACAACTCTCTTGCTGAACCACCACTGGAACGCCACTGATACCACCTGTTTCCAGAACCACATGTTAGTACAAGGAATCATCAGTAAACTAAAAGGAAGAGCAAAAGAAGTCATCTCCATCTACGGTTGCAACGAATGGCCTTCCATCAAAGACACGCTAATTCAAAACTTTGCAGACCAAAGGAATGAAAATTCTTTAACCAGAGATCTCGTCAATCTACGCCAAAATCATAACGAAATCCCACAGCAGTTCTACGAGAAAGTTATGGGCCTGTTGAATACCATCTCTAACCACATAGAACTGCACAACACCAACGATGCCATAAAGATGAGCAAGAAGTCCTTTTTTCCAACAACAAGCCCTTACGACCTTCCTAGCAGGATTAAGAGAACCTTTGGGATCCCCGATTAGAGCTATGAGACCACCAAATCTCGCCTCTGCCATGCGGTTCATCCAAGAAGAACATAACATCAGATATCTTCAGAAAGGTTTCAGCATCCCCCAGCCATCTAGCAGCAAGAGCGCCCCTCAACCACATCGATAACCAACGTTCCATCCCACTTCACAATTTATGCCACCCAACGGGAATTCATTTGGACCCAGACCTCAGCACTCCACTCCATGGCCTCCAATCCAGCCATTTAGACCACAGCCCAACTTCGCTCCACGACCACAGCCGTTTAGTAGACCAAGACCTGTTATCCAGCCACCAAGGTTCCAGCCCAACCAACACCAAAATAGGCCTAATGTTTGGCCTAAGTAAAGTAAAGTAAAGTAAAGTAAAGTATATATTCGCTTTTCTGAATATTACAACAATACAAAGTATGATTGAAACATTACAACAAGCACGTCAATATTTGTAAATACACAACATAGAAATAAATCACATAAATACAACGTCACCCGTCATTCACAATCCAAAATCCGCTGACAATAATAAACAAATACATGTACAATAGACGGATCACCCGTGTACCTTAATTAAAGAATTCATCCGCCGAATAAAAACATTTATCTATAAAGAATGTTCTGACCTTGCGCTTAAATGTCGTCAGGTTGTCTGTTTCTTCGAAGCATTTGTGGTGTACTAGAGCCCAATTATATGTTTTTAGTCCCATATATCTTGGGCTATGTTGTCCAATGGATAGTCTTGAATAGGGTATGTCAAAATTATCTCTATTACGAGTATTATGATTATGAATTTGAGATCTTTTATCCCATAATTTTATATTATTTTTTACATATAAAAGAAGTGAGTACAAGTAGAGGGATGGGAAGGTCATTATTTGTAGACTTCTAAAGAGGTCCACACAAGATTCCCGGTTTCGTGCCCGAACCATGTATCTTATAGCTCTCTTTTGGGCCACGAACACACGATCTGTACCTGAGGCCGATCCCCAGTGTACTATACCGTACGCCATCACCGACTGGAAAGATGGCGGCGGGTGCGAACGTCTTGTCGAGATGCAGAGGCTGTTTGAAAGAAATAAATGCTATTGAGGCTAAAATTAACTGCAGTGGCTTGTGTAATATGTTTTTCCATAAACAGTGTCTTAATTTATCACGCGAAAAAGTGAAAATGTTGGTGGAAACCCCAAATTTGAAGTGGTTTTGTGATGGCTGTAACGAAAGTTCTTCTGTCATACTTGCATTATTGACAAAACTGCAGAACACCGTGGATCAGCTAATCTCTACTGTAAGTAATCAATCAGAAATAATTAACCAACAGAATGAGAAGACTCATAGACTGGAAAATCATTTTTCCTTACTAACCTCAAATATAAAACAAAAACATGACTATGTAGATGCAAACTCGGACAATATAGCGACATCTGGTATTGAAAGGCAGAACAGGGATAGCCTTGATAGTAGAACTCAGCCAAACCTCGTTTTAGCAGACGCATCAGCAAAAAATATAATAAAAAACGTAACAATTCAGAATGCAAACAAAACACATGATAGTACAGAAATACAAACATTGGGGTCAGTGACCCATCAAAGAAACAAGAAAGTACACAAAGAAAATAATGATAATACAGATGGCTTTCAGGTAGTCCAGCCAAGACGACGACCAAAACGTACATTTGTTGAAGGAACCAATACTACTAGTTCTATTAAAGCAATTACTAAAAATGATTGGATCTACGTGACCAGACTGGATAAAGGCACAACCACTAATCAACTACAGACGCTGCTAGGCCATATTTGCGAAGTTCAATGCGAAAAGTTAACCTTAAGTCATAGTGACAAGTGGAACTCTTTCAGATTGTGCGCGCCTTTCCGTTTCAAAGATGCCATTATGGATGGAAAAAATTGGCCACCAGGTGCTCGGATTGGTAGATATTTTTTCCCAAAAAATCGGGATAATATAACCACAAGTAACACAACCAACCCCGATGACGATCACGAAATTTTTTTAAACAGGACTGCAGGGAATCCACCGAATTTGTAGTAATGAATATGAACCTTCAAGGAGGATTGCTCAACAAGAAGGAGGGACTGGAAAATCTGTTGGACGAGCATAATGTTATTGTAATATATTTATCGGAGCATCACCTGTCAAGTGACATACAATATTTCAATATTGGAAAGTACAAAACAATAAATTTTTTCTCTAGATCACATTTTCAGAAGGGAGGTGTTTGCATAATGGGTCATGAAAATCTAGATTTTGCTAAGGTGTCTTTTAATAACTCAGTCGAAAAACATTTTGAAATGTGTGCTGTAAAATTTAATATTGCTGAGAACGAAACTGTAATCATATGCTCTATTTATAGGTCTCCCAGCGGAGACTTCGAAGCATTTGTGAGTGGGCTGGGCTCAATGTTGGAAAATATTTACCACCCTGGTTACAAAATTATTATTTGTGGGGATGTCAATATCAATATATTAGAAAATAGTAAACACACCCAAACTCTAATTAATTTGCTCTTAGAGTATAATATTTCACCAACCATATCCGAACCAACTGGACCAGGACCGTCTCACCAACAGAAAGCAACGCCCATGAGCATCGTTTCCAACACTATCTCCAACAAGGCATTCAGACCCCCACAAGAACCACCGCAGTCCACTCCTAGATTTACCTTCGAAGAACTTTTCAACATTGAGCAAGACGAAGCTACAGGATATGACCCCTACAGCTCCACCTACGAAAACCAGAACTACTACTCCCGTGATGTACAGAATTACTACCCCCCTGATGTACAGAATTACTACCAACATGAAGAAGAATTACAAAACGAATACGAGGGTGAAGAAGCAAATTTTCAAGAGGACGCAAATGCAAACGAAGACACGTAGTTGAGCTACACAGTTACACGGACAAAAAAGAACTTCCTTACATATCCATCTCAAATCCTCCCCTTAAACTCCTCATCGATACTGGTGCTACCAAATCTTTCCTTAACACCGACATATCATTGAAATACTATCGGGATATCGTCAAGCACGAGCCCTTCACCGTAACTTTTATCTTTCAAAATCATTCCCAGGATTATTGTGCAGAAATCCCAATCTTTCCTGAGAACTCCCAGAATGATTTCAAGTTCTATCTGTTCAAATTTCACCAAACCTTTGATGGTCTTATAGGCCTTGACAACCTAAAACTTCTAAAAGCCAAATTAGATCTACCAGCCTCCAAACTCATCACCGAACATTCGATCCTTCCTATCCACTACTACGAAACCAATAAAACCCAGTTCTACTCCATTCAATTGGAACCCCACACGATTACCAAAGTTCGACTCCCTGTACAGGAAACAGAAGGCACTATCACACTCCCACGACAAGGAATTCAAGGAGCAATTCTAAGAGAAACCTTAAGCGAAGCCTGTAATCAACTAGCATGGACCGAATTAATCAACGACACCGACGACCAGCTACAAATTGCCCTAACTAAACCTGTCAAGAGCTGCAAGATCGACTTAGACCAGTACAACACCTCTACTCTGCGGACATCATACCTCAAGTTCACGAACAATCCACAACGAATGCAGAACCACAAATCCGAACAGATCATCTCAACCCAGAGGAAGAAAATGCCATCAAGAGACTCTGCAAGAAATACACCGACATCTTCCATCATCCAGACTCCCCATTGACGTTTACCAACCAGATCAAACACCACATAAGGACAAAGGGCGAAGCCCCAGTCTTTACGAATTCATATAGATACCCCCATATTCATAAGGAAGAAGTTAAGAAGCAAATTTCATCAATGCTAGATCAAGGAATCATCAGACCAAGTCAGTCACCCTGGTCATCTCCTATATGGGTAGTCCCGAAGAAGCCTGATGCCTCTGGAAAAATTAAATGGAGAATTGTGTTAGACTACAGAAAAGTCAATGAAAAAACGATAGACGACCGATACCCCATCCCAAACATCAGTGACATTCTCGACAAACTTGGTAGATGCCAGTACTTTACCAACCTGGATCTTGCAAGTGGATTTCATAAAATTGAAATGACACATGAAGATATCCAGAAGACTGCTTTTAATGTAGAAAATGGTCACTACGAATACTTGAGAATGCCCTTTGGCTTGAAGAACGCACCAGCAACCTTCCAGCGAGTAATGGATGATGTGTTAAGAGGACTACAAGGAGAAATCTGCTTAGTCTACATGGACGACATTATCATCTTCAGCACGTCATTACAATAACATCTAGTAAACCTATCCAAAATCTTCCAACGACTAAGAGAAACGGGTTTCAAGATACAAGTTGAGAAATGTGAATTCTTGAAGAAAGAATAGGCCACATTATCACACCAGAAGGTATAAAGCCAAACCCAAGTAAGATTAAAGCCATCTTGGAGTACCCCATTCCACGCACCACAAAAGAGATCAGAGGATTTCTTGGCCTACTTGGTTACTACAGGAAGTTTATTAGAGATTTTGCAAAGATAACAAAACCTCTGACTTCGTGCCTCAAGAAAGACGCCAAGATCGAACACACTCCAGAATTTTTGAACTGCACGAAGACCTGCAAAATCTTCTGACGAACGAGCCATTACTCCAATATCCTGACTTCACTAAACCATTTAACCTCACTACTGACGCAAGCAATCTTGCCATTGGAGCTATTCTTTCTCAAGGCTCTGTTGGGAATGACAAGCCAATTGCCTATGCATCCAGAACTTTGAACGAGACCGAACTCAGATATTCTACCATTGAGAAGGAGATGTTAGCCATAGTCTGGGCTACGAAATACTTTAGGCCTTACTTATTTGGCCGAAAATTTAAGATCCTCTCAGACCATCACCCATTACAGTGGTTGTTTTCTCTTAAGGACTTCAACTCAAAATTAGTCAGATGGCGATTAAAGTTGGAAGAATTTGACTACGAGGTCGTATATAAAAAAGGAAAAGTCAATACCAACGCAGACGCCCTATCCAGAATCGAGATCCATACTAAAGAAATATTGGACCCCATCGAAAACAAGCAAATCGGCACAGCATCCCTCTATAACAACCCACCTGCGACCTACTACGACCCAGAAGCTTCACTAACACATGAAGATGAGCTTCAAGTCATTAATCAGCTGCTTGGAGAAGATGACAAGAATAAATCCAATCCCACACAAGACGAACTAGAGATAATTAACGAATTGTTGGAAGGAGAGGAAAGGATAAAGCCGCACGAACCCTTAGCTAAGAATAGAAACGACTCCGATAACGGAACCCAACACACTACACAAGAAGAACCTATCCTAGGAATTCCCATCAGTGAGAGACCACTCAACCACTACAATAATCAAATCATTCTTAAGACCGTTAACCATAACCCAGCAAAACCAATAAAAGAAGAAATCTTTGCAAAAAGAAAAGGATACACGCTCAACTGGGGAAGAACAACCTAGAAAACGATGTCATCAAATTCCTCAAGGAATTCATAGAACCCAAGAAGAAATATGCAATACTTTTCGATACTGACGAATTATACCGGTCCCTTTCCAACATAATAAGAAAAACTTTTAAAAGTTCTTCTTTTGATTTAACCAAATGCAACATTTTGCTAGAAGACGTCAACTCTGAAGAAAGACAGAAGCAGATCATCCTCGATTACCACCAAGGCAAGACCAGCCATAGGGGAATCAACGAAATTGAAAGCCAGATCCGGAAAGATACTTCTGGCCAAATCTCAAGAAAGACATTGAAAATGTCATCAACTTCTGTGTCATTTGTCAAGCCAACAAATACGATAGAAACCCAGAAAACCCCAAGTTTATGTTAACTCCAACGCCAACAAAGCCGCTTGAAATCATACATGTGGACACCTTTCACGCTGGAGGTCAGAAATTCCTCACCGTCATCGACGCATTTTCCAAATATGGACAAGCATACCCAATAGAAGGCTCCAACGCAATAAACATTCTCAGTGCCCTTCTAACCTTTATAACTCATCATGGAATCCCCCACATGATAGTATCCGACAGTGGAACAGAATTCAAGAATGGGCTTATGCAGGAATTTATCGACACCCACAAAATTTCAATTCATTATACCACAGCTGACAACCCACAATCCAATGGAATGATCAAGCGATTCCATTCAACTATCGTCGAACACCTCAGAATACTGCGTGAAAAATTGAAAACTCTTAACATCAAAGAGCAAATGCCGTACGCCATTTTGGGCTATAACAATTCCATCCACTCCACGACAAGAATGCGACCCATGGATATTCTAACTGGATATTTGGATGCACAAGATCCATTTGACCCCGATGTTAAAAGAACACTAATAAACAATTATACTCAGCAGCATAGAGAAAAAACCAAAGAAATCTACAGGAAACTTAATGAAAAGTTACAAGGAGCCAAAGAAAACTACGTTGAAAGAAGAGACATTACTAGACAAGTCCCCAAATCATACAAACCAAGCACTAAGATATTCACAAGAAAAACAATAAAACGCAACAAACTACTGCCGAGATTCTCCTCAAAGACAGTCAAAAATGACAATACTGTGACTATAGACACACAGGATACTACAATTCACAAAAAGAATGTTAAACACCTGCCAAATAAAACCACTAATATAAGAAATACTTTACAGATGTACCTCCACGATGGCTCAAGAGATAACAATCCAGGACCTAAAAGACAACCCAGGGATTCTACCCCTCAAGTTGGGACGAGCAAGGATCCAGACTAGCACCCACGACTTCATCCACTACTTCGACCTCCAACCAATAGCCGAAGAAATCGATTCCTTGGAAGCCGAATATGAAGCCGCAAATAAGGCAATCAAGAACGGCCTGAGCCACCCGTACTTCTCAAGTCTACAAAACTTCGACCAAAGCCTGCAATACCGACTGAAAACAGCAATGGAAAAACTATGGACCATCTACCCCTTACCTAGATCTAGAAGAGGACTGATCAATGGACTAGGAAGCCTAGTAAAACCTATATCAGGAAACCTAGACCAAGAAGACGCTGAAAAATACGATAATGCCATTAAATCCCTGGAAGACAACCAAAATAACATATTCAGTCACGTCAACCTTTACATGAGCCTTAACAAGAAAATCACGGAAAATTTTAACAAAACCATTTCTCTCATAAATCACAACGAAGAAACAATCGCAATAGAAACAAACAAGGTCAACTCAGAACTAAACAAATTCATCTTCGATTTCAACCACTTTCTACAAACCAGAAACATCCTGGATCAGCTAAATCTAGCACTTCAGGTAATCCTGCAGATCCTGAACGACCTAGAAACAGCCATAACATTTGCAAAAACCAACTCTTTACACCACAGCCTGATCAAGATGGAGGAATTAATATGGGCCATCCAGAAAATGTTAGAACATCACTCCGAAGATCAACTTCCATTTATTCGAGAAGAAGATCTCACGAAGTATTACGACATCATTACCATCGACGCCTATTTTTCAAACCACACAATTGTCTTTATTCTGCATTTTCCAATCCTTTATTCAGACGTTTTTGCATACTTCCATCTATTTTCCACAGCTACAAGCAACCACACAACAATTATACCACCCGCTCCCTATCTAGTTTTTAACGACGATCTCTACCAGTACATGGGTCTACCATGCAGAAGAACCGGATCAGAATATCTATGTCCCGAAAAATCTTTGCAAGAAAACCAGAAGAATCAAGATTGTATTAATCAAATCCTCCAATTAACTAACGAAGAAGCGTTGTGCCAAAGGATACCTGTCTCCATCAACGTTACTCTAATCCAAGAAATGTCCGAAGCTTACTACATCTCAATATTTCCCAGAGAAACAAAAATTTAAACCCATTGTGCATCATTTTATGGTTCTGAAAGGCACATTTCTAATCGAAGTACCACCAGGATGTGAATTTAAAACTAACAACGAAGCATTCATCAATCTAAAAACAGCGATACAAGAAGAGCCGTTAACACTGCCCAAGATAAAAACAAAAAATGACGATCAACAACAACAAGTAAAACCTTTAAAACTGGACAAAATTGCCTTAGATGAACTTCATAAGCTAGCAAAAGAAGAAGAACACCTACAGCCAATTCATACAGAAACATGGCCATCCACCTACAGCCACTACTGGACACCCCCTATATACATAATTCTCACCTTATCTTATTATTAATTCTAGGATGCTACAATTTCAAGAAACGATGGACCAAGGACAAACAGATCCAGAGTGAAGACAGCCAACTTGAAACCCAGGATGAAGGAAATCCCAACAGACCAGTTTTGTTCGTCCCTTACAAAACTTCCCTAGGGAATGGAGAAATTACGGATCGATGAACCCATAACATAGGTTAAATTCCATCATTTCACAAGTACGAGCACCATCAGCAGCAGCCAGCGTCGACCTAATTAACCTAGTTTTAGATATGCTATAATAGCAATAATTTATATATAAATAGTAGGCTTGAGGTTTCTAATAATCAGTTGTAAAAACTCGAAATGTGTGATTGCTATACCTAAGTAGTGATAATAAAGGGTCTTTTTAAAAAGTCCCTCTGACGTCACTAACCCTTAACTCGCGCAACATGTACTGCGAGAAGATACGCATAGAATGTCACATGCGGTTTAGGTAGCGAGGCATATACCGCTGCCGCATTGGTGTACGAGTGTTGGGTGATTTACATTCATTTGAGCGGCGCACGTCTACTTGCAGTATTTACCGCGTACCGCTTAGACAAGGAAAGAGAGTGGACTGGCAACACTTATTTAAGCTAACGCATGGCAATTGTGACCGAAATTCGAGACGACGCCATTTTTTGGTGCCAAACATTGCCGGTGACATCAAAGATATTTTGTGGTGTTTCGAACAGAATTTTGATTAAAGACGACTACATTTTAGTAATTTATGATGGTGGGTTATGCTGCTTATGGCTGCAAAAGCCGAAACGAGAGAAAGGAGCCTGGAATTACCTTTCACAGGTAAAAAGTTAAATGTTACATAGTTGCAAGACAAACAATTTTCGAAATATTTTTGTTATGAGATAATTTATCAACGCAATTCGAATATGATGATTTAGGCATTTTCAAAACAGACTATTTATGTTTATTTGAACAAAGTTCTTGAATGTTTTCATTCATTATCAACTCATTAAAGATATAAATTATAATAATGGCAAGATTTTTTCCAGTGGCGGGTATGTTTTTATTCGGAAAAAATATTATAATATTTCATTAACTTTGTGTGGGTAAATTAGTCAATACAGCAGGTGTTTTTTTTAAATATATAATTTATTTGTTTTGTTGTAGATTCCTCATGAACGATCCCAGAAGACTTGCTCTTTGGGTTAAAAAAATGCATGTTGCAGACTGGAGTCCTAGAAAAATGATAAAAGTTCTTCAAAGCATTTTGACCGGAATTTATTTTATAGTACTGGTGAAAAAACTTGTCTGTTAGATGATGCAGTACCCACAGTATTTGAGGAACTGCCTGAAGGCATCTACAGGAAATGTCACGAACAAAGCAAGTAAGCCAGACTTTATACAACATTTTTTAATATTATTTTGTAATATAGGTACCTAGTGTAGGTATCATATGCTAGAAATAAGCTAATTAAATGTATTAAATTGGAGGCGTTCCTGTTCTGTTTCTGTTGTGCCAGCCAGGGATAGTAAGGCCCCTAATATGCAACAAAACTTAGATGAAACGCCATGAAAAAAACAGCTTAGAAGGCAGTTATTCCAAGCAGTACAACTACCTTCCAAGCAATATAAATTCTTTGAATAGTTAGACATTTGCTGACTGACAGGGTTTATTATTCTGTTGCTGAATTTTATGATGACTCATTTTAATTTTTTCACACCTATATGATTAGGTATATCGAGTTTTAAATTATATGTATTGTTTGTGTACCTTGTTGAGTTTGTCTTTTATTAGTGTTGGTCTGCTTATATACTTTTAGATATTTTTTATGTATATTTATTTGTAAATACTAGTATGTAGGATCATGTATCATAGGAACTACCTTCTTGCTTTGTCTATAATATGTAAGTCTTCTGGCAATAAAGCTTATTTCAATTTGAATTTGAAAAGCAGAATAACTTTACACAACTTTTGTATTATGTAAATATTTATTTTTGTATCAGTTTATTAGGCGTACTTAATATTTATTGTTTCTAAATTTGTTTGCCTATACCTATATAGTTAGTTTTAATAACTTGTCAGAATTGTAATTATTATTATATTACATATATATTTTTAAATATACTTGAGAAAAATTAAAATTGAAGGAATAAATATGCAAAAATTGAGAATCAATTCTCTAACCACCTGAAAATTCCTTATACAATATGGATTTCAACAAATAATGGTAAAACAGCTATTCTCCGGGCTATATGCCCCTCCGAGCGCTGAATTACATGCCAAAATTTGCCGTATTTTCTTCTAACACAGTTAGATAAGAAAATACTAATGTTTCGAATGCAAGAAACTACAAGGAAGAAGGAAGCTTTTTCCTTAGTTAGAACGTCGTCACCTGCAGACCGGTTTCGAACTCGTTGGTTCTCATCAGTACAGGATAGACGAACATACCAATCTTCCGAAACTGTAATCCCTTAAAGCTATTTATGCAAATTTTGGCATGTAATTCAGCGCTCGGAGGGGCATATAGCCCGGAGAATAGCTGTTTTACCATTATTTGTTGAAATCCTTATTGTATAAGGAATTTTCCGGTGGTTAGAGAATTGATTCTCAATTTGGGCATATTTATATATATCCCTGACAAGTAGACTTCATTCCATCTTTTAAAAATTTTACCTTACGGTAAACTCTACTCTGACTGCTTGAAACTGCTAATGGATGGAGCTGCCGGTGTCTCACTGCTTATGCAGTACGACATTGCAGCTTTAAGGGATTACTTTTTCGGAAGATTGGTATGCTCGTCTATCCTGTACTGATGAGAACCAACGAGTTCGAAACCGGTCTGCAGGTGACGACGTTCTAACTAAAGGAAAAGCTTCCTTCTTCCTGGTAGTGTCTTGCATTCGAACCATTAGTAAATGCATAATTTTAAAAAATCCAGTATGACCTTGTTTTATTTTATAGCACAATTTTAAATATTCTATTTCATACAGTTTTTGCAGCAAGAATGAAAAAACTTAAATTAATTTACAAAACCTCTAGTTACGCCACTGAGCGGATCGGTCTGGTGCCGGATGGTCACACTTCATGTCAAACAGTTACGCGTCCCCTCTCTTTCCTCGTCTAAGGCGTACCGCGTGTTTCATGCTTCATGTTGTATGCATCCTTGGTGTGCGAGCTGCCTTAAAGACTAAAAATCAAAAATACGGCTTGCTTATATCATGCCGACAAACGATACGTGATATCTAATTTCAGTGGCGTGCGGTCTTATCCAGTTTCTACGATTTTTTTCCTTTGGTGATAAATTAGTTCGCGTGCAGGGGCGTGCAGTCCATGGAAGCAAGGGAAGCATTGCTTCCCCTAAAATATAGAAGAATAAAAGGCAAATAAAATCGTCATAATTTCTTTAATTCTTTATTTCATAATAAATTCATCTCATCCTAAATAAACATAGGTCAAGCAAGCCTCCAAAAAATAGTGTGCATTGATTGTTACCCACCAAGTTAAATATGCCGCAGAAAAGTTAATAAAAGACAATAACACATTACTCTGTCTTTGTCGTACTAATAACAGTGCAGCCAGTGAGCCGTTTCTGCTTCATACGTCTCCCGTCTTTCTCCTCTCATCGGAGATGATCGCGCTATCGCGCACTGCATCGTGATCTCGCCGCCTTCCATCTCGCGTGTATTTAAATCTTAAATTGCTGTTGCTTATTGCCGTAGATAAACAAATTTCGGGGTCAAATGCAAAAGTGGAGAGTTCAAGTTGCGGGCGGTTTGCTACCAAATAAGCAGTTAGCCGGATTGATTAAATATATGTTTTAAGTGTTGAGGATGGAGATTCCGTCTACATCAGCTTATTTCCAGGAAAATCATGTTTCGGGGGTTGAAAGTGTTCCAACTGTACAATTGTGTAGTTGCAATAATTCTTCTAAATAATTATTCCAAATAATTATTCCACATAATTATTTTAAATAATTATTCCAAATAATTATTCCAAATAACTGTTGCAATTAATTATTCCAAATAAGTATTCCAAATAATTGTCCCAAATAATTGAGCCGTTCAGAGGAAAAGTGGTATAACGCACAAGCAAACCGCCATGCAGTTAGACCACTTTTCCTCTGACCGGCTCAATTATTCTAAATAATTATTCCAAATAATTATTTCAAATAATTATTCCAAATAATTATTCCAAATAATTATTCCAAATAATTATTCCAAATAACTATTTCAAATAATTATTCCAAATAATTATTCCACAGTTTTGAAAATTGCTTCCCTTCTCCCAAATTTCACCGTACGCCCCTGTTCGCGTGGACCTCAGTTTGAGAAACACTGCTATAGTTTAACGCTAGAAGACATTTTTATGACTGTTTAGGGTACTGCTATGCTGTGAATGGAACAGTTTATCTAAATAACTCCGTTTTTCTTGTATTGTAGTTGTTTTTATTATTTTTGTTAAAAATTCTAAAAAATACAAAATTGTGACAATAAAGTTTTAAAATTTAGAAAATGTTAGAGAATGTTAGAAAATGTGTATCATCTTCACCTGGTATGTAGAGGTAAAAAAACAGTAATTACGGGGAGTGTAAAAAATTAATGTCTTTCAAAAAATAAATGCATTTTTTAGATATTTTTTGGAGATTTTTTAATAAAATTGGTGCATTAAAAACAATCTTAAAATTCTGAAATTTAGCTATGTCAAATTTTATTTCTATGCTTAGAATAGAACAGGGCCTAACATGAGGTTAAACACTTAACATTATAAAACCCTATGGACGGCTTTATAAAACTGGATATAATATGACGTGGCTTGACTTAGTCCAAAAACGACCCTCTTTGAAAATATACATTTTTCTTATTTGTAACTGCAAATTATTTTGGCATTTTCGGACTTATCAAAGTTTTTTGGGATAAAAATCTGCAATGAGTCATTAAACCCATAAAAGTGAGTACATTTTAAAATGGTTCGTTGTTTATTTACCACTTGCCAAGAAAAATAATACTCAGCGATCTCGTCAAAGGGTTCGATGAAATAAAATAAAAAATATTTGGGTAGCAGACAAACAAGACCGGCGTCTTTATGGTATTGTTATTATTAACCATTTGTAATCCCATCATTTGCTGATTATTGTTTTGCTGTAATTTTTGACGGCATTACAAAGAATTGTATTTATAAGTGCATGTAGTGTGTGCTATATGCAATGCATTTAATCCAATCTTCTCCATTCCACTGAATAGAGCTAAATTACAAATTAACCCGGCCGGCACCTAAACTTTTTATTTCACCAGTTCAGTTTTGTCACAAAATTGTTGCGTCACTGCAGCTTACCTTTAGTTTTAACATTTGTAGCATTTTCTTTGCTTGTTAATAAGTTTTTGTTGTGGCTTAACATTACCAAAATTTAAAGAGGCTTACTGAAAATAATATTTTATAATTTTATCTTGATTTTAATTGATAAAATTACAAAACATTGACGTGTGGCCAATTCAAATTCGTACTACTTCTAGGTTCATAATTGTCAAAACAGACCGGTTTTATATATTAATGTATAGTTTTGCCAGTCCTAAGTGAATCTCATAAATCTAAATTATTAAGATTTAAGTGGTATAAAAAGCCAGAAAAACGCCTGCCGCTCATACCGGGCTCGCCCGATTCCCCATAGCAAGTATCCCACATTTCATTCCGATTTGTTAGTGATAACTTCGGTATATAATTCAAACAGCAGCTGCCTGTCTCGTGAAGGGACACCTGCAGCGACGATTCGTTTTGTCTCTTTTCCACTAAGGGTAATATTATATTGGCGCATGCAGTGGACGGAGTCATTTTATTATAATTAAGACACTACGTCTAGACAGATGCTCGTTTAGAACATGATTTATGTGAAACAGTTAAGTTTTAGGTTTTGATCAGTGAAGTGCGTATTATTTTTGTTTTTAGATACTTGGTTTATGTAAGTGAATTTTTATTATAATAATGGCTTTTTGGCGACCTTTTGAGGTAGATGCAAGCGAATTATTACATGTTGAATTACCTTCGGTACCAACCGTGGCAACGCCAGTCGAAACATGTCCGGAGTTTAATAAAGATTTACATGTTCAAAGTCAACGAATAATTCTAAATATTTACGGCTGTTTAAAAAAAGAAAATCCGGCACAGTCGGATAAAGCCATTATAAAAAGAGTTAACGAATTAACACAACTTTCGATATCTACAATTTATCGCGTAATTAAAACAAGAGATGTTACAGATCATTCGGTAAAGCGAAAGAAAGCTAATCAAAAGTTTCAGAAAGTTGACGATGCAGCAAAAGATGTCATTAGACGAATTGTGTACAATCTATATAAGGAAAATACGGTGCAAACATTAGAAATGATCCGGGATAAGTTACGCGATTACCCTGATTACAATTACCAGTCATTGGAAACTCTTCGAGGAATTTTATTATATATATATTATATTTAAACACAAAAAAATTGATAATCGGATGGGTATAATGGAATCGCGCCGTCTTGTTGAACATCGTCAAGAATATTTGCGTAAAATAAAAGAACACCGGGAATCAAATAGGTATATAGTGTATCTAGATGAGACATGGTTTGATACTCATGATGTTGTTCAGTACGGTTGGGTAGATGAAACTCAAAATTGCAGTTTAAATGCATCGTGTTCAAGAGGAAAGCGCGTGATAATACTTCATGCCGGAGGTGAAAATGGTTTCGTGCCCAATGCACTGCTTTTGTCTGCCAAAAACATAACCCAATCTTTTGCCGATTATCACGAGGACATGACTGGGGATTTATTTGAAAAGTGGTTTGTTGATCAGCTTTTACCGAACATTCCACCAAACTCGGTAATCGTCATGGACAATGCACCATATCATTCGCGTATATTAAACAAAATACCGAATAATAATACTAAAAAGGAAGACATTTTAAATTTTATGAGGCATAAAAATATGGAAATTCCTGAAAAGGTCCCGGTAAAAAAAGAGCTGATAAAAATGATAAAGAGTCGAAATTTTAAAAATGAATATGTAATTGATAATCTTTGCACTAGACACGGCCATACCCTGTTGCGGTTACCTCCTTATTATTGCATATTTAATCCAATTTAAATGATTTGGGGCACTATAAAAAAACGTCTTTGTAAATGGAATCAGTCACCAACATTAAGTGCAGTGGTACTGGATAATATTCGACGAGTAATAAGTGAATTGAGCCGTGATATTTGGAGAAACTGTGTAGCCCACGTTATAAAAAAAGAAGACGAATATCCTATTTTACCGCCAGTAGCGCCACTTGTGATTCAAAATGCGAATGATTCTAGTTCCGAATCTTCTGACGATTCCAACAGCTTGTAGATATTTTTGTTTTATTGTTGATAATGGATTTTACAGGTTTCTAAAATATATATTAACCGCTTTTCACAATGCTCTTCCAGAAAATACAGAGAAACCTTCATAGAAATTCAAGTTTTGAACGAAATTCTTTCAAAAGCGGATAAATATACTTTTGGAAGACAAAGATCTTATGAAAACTTCGAAAGTTTTCAAGAAAAGACGTTTATTGAGCTTTTACAGCAACATTGCGTCTACTGACGGTCTCGATTGCTTCAGGATATAGGCAAAATAGGTGATACAAAAGAAGACCAAGGAATCAAATAGAGTAATGAAAAGGCAAAAGTGAAGTGCTAGTGCGAGTGTAGTGCAAATGCTAGCGATAGTGTGAGTGCGAACGCGAGCGCAAGTGCTAGTGCGAGCGGGCCTGAATACCAATAATTAAGTCAAATATCTAAGTTCCCACATCTTAAGATTACTTAGGTAAATAGCATGTCATGCACACTTAGTTACTTAACACCGTATGTAACATACAAATATCTTAAGGCTAGAGACAAATATTATCTTAAGTAGGACTTTTGTTACCTTAAGGCAATATTGTAAAAATTTTCCTTTCAGGACAGAGATAAACCCCATATTTGTATGCGAAAATATGGGAGGGTTATAAAAGTTCGGCATGACAACGGGTCATGCGAGCGGTTATAATCTATCGAGAGATACTTGGTTTATAGACTCCGGTCCGAAACCAACTACTCTAGGGGGTGTGTTTAGTCAGTAAAAATCGTGACATAACCCACGAATGTCGCATGTGGGTATCTTTGGAAGATTCACCTCGTCTTACCCAAAAAAAAAAAAAAAAATTAGACAGTATTACGATGGCCATGGTCACGTAAGAAACTCCAATAATTTCAAGATTCTCGGGAACGCATCCGAGCCCTTATGTGTGTCCTTGGTTCTCAGTTGAATAGCTGATCTCGATCATGACAATAGATATAGTTACACTTACTACAAAACGATCATAAAAATAACAACGTATTTATGCCATTAATTTAAAGTCTTAATTATCGGTCGACGGTACGCCCATGAATACAATTATTTCTATGGTTAAACATCGTTTTTGCAGATTCAGTTAGGTTTGGATATACCTATAAATAATATTTGGTTAAAATGTTAAAACTTTTTATTGTGTCCCATCTTAAATTGGTTATAATATTTTGGGACGCCTATGGCTGGACCTTATCGGCACGGCTGCGTCAAAGGTGTCGGCTTCGTTACCTTTTTTTGCGGTTTCACTTACCTTTAGTTATACTATATCTCATAGGTGGTGTTTTACAAAAGAAATCGGTATGATATTTTAAGCGAAGTCAACAACGTTAAAAATTATTAATGGAAATAAAGGTATGCTCGGGTTTTAATTAATTGAGTTTCCACAAAAAATAATTCTTCTTGTTTTAGTGCCCATGCAAATTAAATTGCTAAATGATATCTAGCTTTCACAATATTTTGCTGTTTTCAAACAGCTGTATTATAAACCTATTTAAACATAACCTGTATTTCCTTTTTCATACAGAAAGCTAGATATGTTGTGTTGTTTTAAAAGTATCAATTATATTTTATGAGTTGTTCCTTATTTTTGGCTAGCTCTAGAAATATTAAATATTGGAACGTGTTTATTTTTATTTTAACACCCCGTATATTATTACTGATGTAGTCAGAGCCTAATTTTCGCTTGTTGGAAATATACCTATTCTCTACTTGTTCAAACTGTTTTTGAGATATATGTTGTTTTAATACTAATTAGGAATTCTATCGAGTAACAGACAAAAAATGATTGAACAACAAGCTAATTTTAAATGAGTAATGAAGCGGTCATGACAGGTATTGAAAATTGGCATTCACATATCTTATATTTTATAGATGGCTAATGTGACTTGAAAGAACGAACCAGTACTGAAAACCTAACGGCAAATATCTCCAAAAGGATTTAAACATTGCGCTCTATCTGGGTATATAATATTATAACATTATACAATAAAAAATGCGTATAGTTGACATTCAGTTGATTTTTCTATTGATATATTGACATTATTTGGTCAAAATCCTGCAAAAATTATGCGAAAAGATTTGGTCTCATCTCGTCTAATAAATGCTCCATAGCCTTTCAAAATATGAGAAGCAACCCTGTGTGTTTCTATGTGGCAAATCCGTAATTCCGTTAAATATAATGAATCCACCTGGAAACTGAACCACTTACCCAATATTGCAAAGCCACCCCTCTAAGCCGATGCTAACGATAGGCCGGTGATTAATTGTTGCCAAGTAACCAAAGCTTCGACGCGGGTCAAGTGGCGTCACGACGCTTAAAGTCCGGTGCTTCAGAGGGATTATTCCCGTTTTCCCCTTCTTCCTCTTGCGATATTACATTCTATACAGAATTAGTAAAACAATTTTATCATTAGTGTCTTATTGTTTTAATGTTCTGTGTTCTTATTTTCCTGTTTCGTTAATACAAAGTATAAGAAGTAGATAAATTTGTATAGGTACTGTATATATACAGTCGAGAGATTTATTATTCGTCCACTTGTAATTTTTCAAACATATAGATAAAACTTCTACATTAAATTTAGTAAAATTTTAAAAATAAGTGAACAGATATCTCTTTTCCCGAGAAATAAAAATAACAATAACTCTTCAATTAGTGTTGTTTTTTCCTAGGTTTTCGGTCACTTTTTGAAAGAAAAGATTTTTATTTACTTGTTAACGTTTCGGTTTCTATTGAATAACCATCTTCAGAACTACAATGAATTTTATGTTTGTAATATAAAGATATAAAAAAGAAAATACTAACTACTAAACATTATTACAAAAAAACAAATAGGAAACATACCTTGCGGCTTATATAATCAAAAAACTAACTCTTCATATTTGTCAGGATCCCTTAGACAAAAAAGACAAAAGAAAAATAATTTGATAAAATATCGGCGAGCGAAATTATTCGTCCACTTCCAAAAAAAAATTAAAGATGTACATAGAATGTATTTATCTGTTCTTATAGTGATAAAAAATTCCTAAATATGGATTCTAAATTATTTTTAATAACAGTTTGAGACTCCGTGGTCTAAAGAATACAGCAAATTTTCAAAATTTGTCGCAAATCATCAGAAGTGCCTCAAAAACCAGACATTTGATAATAAAATTATATCAAGAGGGAAGATCTCAAAGAAACATAAGAAAAATTGTTGGAAGAAGCCGGTCAACAGTTGAATACATTATAAAAAAATATGAAACAATCCATACAACAAAAACCTTGTCAGGGAGAGGAAGAAAAAGTACTGACTTTTCGAGAGAAACAAGAAATACTAAGAAAAGTTGGTGAAAATGCGCAAGCTACTGCGACAGATACAGTGAAAAGTTAAGCTAATGATTACAAAAAGGTTATCCATGTAACACTAATAAGAAAATTTTTAAGAAGCCAGGGTATACAGGCACGAATTGGTCGAAAGACACCATTAGTAAATAATAAAAATAAGAAGAAGCATCTCGAGTTTGCTCAGAGGCATTTTGACAAAAATACTGAGTAGGTACTGTAAAAACATCATATGGGTATACGACGAAATAAAAATTGAGTTGTTTGGTAAAATAAAAAAGGTTTTGGTGTACAGAAAGCGTGGGGAAGCCTACAAACCTAAAAATTTAATTCCATCGGTAAAGCACGGAGGGGGTTCCGTTCTAATCTGGGCGTGTATGTCATGGCATGGAGTGGACCACCTCCATTTTGTTGACGAAACTATGGATCGGTTCGTCTACATAGTCCATGTAGAGTCTATATGGACATTTTAAAAAATAATTTAAGACAAAGCGCGGAGAAAATGTGAATTGGAGACAATTTCTTATTTCAACAAGACAACATCCAAAGCATACAACGCGGGTCGTTAAAGAGTGGATACTGTATAGCGTACCAAGAGTGTTGGAAATGCCACTGCAATCCCTAGACGTTAACCGGAATGAACATCTATGGTGAGAACCCAAGGAAAGGGTGAAAGAAAATAAAATTTCCAACACAGAGGCGTTAAAAGCAAGATGTCAAGAAGAATGGTCAAAAATTGAGGTAAGTTTTGTTATAAAACTGGTAGAGTCAATGCCTAACAGGTTACAACAAATTATAAAATCAGAAGGGTACCCCACACATTATTCGTTTTGGCATGTTTGGACGAATTTCGAAAAAAATGTTGGTGGACGAATAATTTTTCTCCCTTGGTTTTTAACAAATTATGTTTTATTATTAATTATATTTTTGAAACGTATTGTCTAGGTTGGACTTTATATTACAGTTTTTAGTACATGAATAGTTGTTTTTATTTTTGTAATGAAAAGCAAATAAACTGAAGTCGTTTTAATTTTATCCCAATTTTTTTAAAATTTTATAAGTGGGCGAATAATTTATCTCCCGACTGTATCCAGTATAATACAGTGTATTTTCGACTGCATTTTTTTTAAAGTGTACCATATGATTTTACATGGTAAATTTTTAAACCCATGTTAGGCCCTGTTCTATTAGAAGTATAGAGATAACTTGACATAGATAAACTTCAGACTCTTAGGATCATGTTAATTTGGCATTTATGCCAAAAAAGCTCCATAAAAATACCGAAAAAATGCTTTTATTTTTTGAAAAAGATTAATTTTTCGCAGTTGTAGTATTGTTTTTACCGTTTCGTATCAAGTGAAGGTGACACACACATTTTCTGACATTTAAAATTTTAGTGGCACAATTTTAAACGCATTTTTAGGAACATATCATTTCTTTTTTTTTTTGGTATATTTGACAAATTAACATAATCTTGACTCTGAACTTTACCTACATACTGTATCAAGTTTTATCTCTATACAAAAATTTACCCCCGCCCGCTTTAAAAAAATGCACTGTATACTTTTGACGGTGATAGTTTTAGTTGGGTAAGGCCAAGCACTCGATAGTGTTTTTTAATATATAATTCCAAAACTACTTGGAATACCTACTAGGTACTTACTAAGTAAAACTGTATGGCTGTCATTTGGGAAATATATTGCATAATATAAGGCTAGATTTATTTTTCATATTTGTCCAGTCCCAGGGATCGTTACTAATGTTTCTAAAAAAATAATCTTACATATAAATTGGGCTTCACCCTGGCTCGCAATGGGCCACGCTTTCAGTGAAATATACATATACCCTTAAAATTAATTTATAGTTTTGTTACTTTAACTCAAAAACTATTTTATAAAAAATATGTCCCTATATTTTTTATATAGCTAAAAAGGTCATTTTAATGCCCCAGATGTAAATAAAGGGTGTTCAACTTAAAATTTAAATTTTGTTGATTTTTGCTCTAAATGAAGCACTATTTATTTTAGACAAATGTTACCTATTTAGTAGCACGTTGTATAAGCAGTTTATTATGTTACTACTTATGAAATTGGGTATGCTTTCATATAGGATATGCAATTTTTTTTACTTATTTTTTTAAATCGGGGATGTAGGTTTAAAAAAAGTACCTATAATATAGATGTACCTGTAATATAGATCTACCTACATTGTAGATTTTTCGTACAGTACAGGTTGAAAAAATAAATCTGTTCAATTTTGCTACCACTCTGGAACATTAGCTTAAAATGAATAATAATTTATACTGAGCCGAGGATTTTAGATGGAAAGACATCCCACGAAGACTTCAAGCCTAAGTACTAGCATACCGTGGGGGTCTAAAGAGAAGGGAAATGTAGTCTATTGACACGGGATTTAAAGGATTGGAGGTTGGGACGGGAAGGAAAAACATCTGCAGGTAATTTGTTCCATAATCTGGAGGCCCTGAGTATGAATGAGCGAGAGAATTGGTCTGTTCTAGGCTTTTGTAGCTGGACAGTAAAGGGATGCATACGTAATGCGCCTCTTATTGTTCTGTTGGAAACAGTCCAGGGGGAAATAATACCGGCTAGTTCTTTAGAGCAAAATCTGTGGAAGTACCGGTAGAAAAGGGATAAATCCCCAACAGCGCGGCGATGAGCGAGAGAAGGGAGTTTTCTTGTGAGGACTGGATCATTGATGAGTCGAATGGCTCTCTTTTGAATAGAATCAAGAAAGGTGAATCAGGTTCGAAGGTGATGCCGCTCCCCAGATGTGCGAGCAGTACTCAAAGGTAGGTCTTATTTGGGAAACATAGAGAGTGTATAAGTTGGAAGAGGAAATTAAAAGAAAATAAAATTGTATCTATTTTGATTATGACTGTGTTTGATCATTGTAATATTACCTAAATATACTACAACTTGAGTTGATATTAGAACTGACCAGTTAATGTAACTTACGTGTTACTGTCGGTGAAAGAGAAAATAGTGTGCATATTTTATTAGCTATTTTATTAGCTTTATTTCGCGAGGGAAGTTCCGTAGAAAGATTTTTGCAGATTTTTTTGTCAGTGCTAGTGAGTGTAGCTCGAAAGTTAAAATTGCGATTGGCTGCTATCTTGAAACTTCTTTAAAAATTATATTAAAAGTCAAGTGTTGGTTTATCCTCCCATCTGGATAATATTAAAAATTAGCGTTTCAAGACATTTATGTTTCATAAATATTAAAAATTTCCAGATAACGTATAGCTACTATTTCGAAAATTTTAGCTGCCGCATTTCTTGTCAAAAGATGTATTCAGTAGTTTTACTTTACGTTTACACTTTTTAAATTTTACTATCTAGTATATGACATAGTTTGTAACACGAACGTAAAACAAAAATTTTGAAGATGGTAATGATCAAACATGATATTTATAAAGCTTTAAAAATAGGCGTCACTCTATTTGTGTTTCCATTTAAAAAAAGATATAAAGGGGCATCCAATATCCATATAACTAGAAGACCTATAGGTAGATTTTTTCCCCTAGGGTTTAGTTAGTCATAAGTGATTCAAATTTTATGGTTCCATCCCAAGTCAAAGTCTTTCTCGCCTAAATATCCTTTTATAAAATCTGTTTATTTTATCAGAAATCGTTTGAACCCCTCAGTTTTATTCAAGTATATTACGAGTATATAGGTATTTTTTAAACAGGCGAGCATATTATAAATTTAATAGTTTTAATATTTTTCTACCATTCCATATGCAATTTTTGAATTCCAGGATAAATGCGAACGTACTTATTTTATGTGACGCATATTTAAGTATATCTAAATAGAATTGTTTTCGATATATTTAAATTCAGAAATAATATTTTTGATATTTTGATAGACCCTAGCATCTTAACAGCGCAACTTGGAGAACACTTCCTTATTATAGTTTTCATTTACTCTCCATGTCAACCTCCGGTTTCGACAAAACCAGATATTTCTGGACCACATGGGTGAAACTTGAATTTAATAAGTGGAAACACGACCGTTACACCATTAGTAGTCCATCGTACCACTAGGTGGCACTACTGTAGGATAATTCTTCTGCAACCATCATTTCACTCGTTCTTTGAACTTTAAGACAGCTGACATGTAAAAGTTTGTCAAATTTCGCCGCGATCTGTGACATGTCGATTCAATAATTATTTTATAGTTTTAAACAATTTCGTTCCCTATTTCTGTATTTTTTTAATTCATTTATAATGTCGAAACTGTTCCACATTTTAGGATGGTGTGTGAAGTGTAGTGAAGTGAAGTGAAAGTGTGTGTTTTGTTTTAATAATAAAATGTGTTTAAAGAACAATCGTAAAAGAGGCAAGTTTTTGCCTGTCAAGGTATCAAACGTGAAAGATAATAATATTATTTATAATGGATTTTGACCTGCTGAACAACGTGATGTGATTAGAATTTACTTGATACTAAACTAAAGAAAAAGATTTTCCCGGAAGCTTCCGGTAATTCTAATTGCTCCGTCATGTTCAGCAGGTCACAAGAAATATAATTTTTGTCACGACACAAAAGAGCCTTTTTTAACATTGTTCTTCTTGGTTGTTCTTTAAGAATTCTGCTTTTGTTTAAACCATATATTTAATATCTGTTTTAAATAATGCTGGGTTGCAGTGCAGGCAGAGAAATTAATTACTTAGCCTCGACTCAATGTTGTCGGTTAAGTGTTTTAATTTTTCTTCCATGCACTCCCTAATTTTTTTTATAAATCCCGCTAGACGATGTTTTTAATGCCGGTTTTACCTTTGTGTAGAATGCCAACATGAATTCGTATAAAAATGGGGATTATCTTTCAAGCTCAGGAGGTATTTAGTAAATGTAATCTCAACTTTAAGAAAATTTACACATTTAGGTACATGGAAAACGACTCATATATAAAAGGAACTTGGGCTATTTTTTTAATAACAATGTGATAACAATAACTGTTTGGAAAATAAAGCCGACATGCAACTTTGTAGATTTATTATATAATTTATATTCTACATATTATACTGTGTAGGGTTTAGAAGTATCAGTATTTGATTGTTAAAGACTATTATTGTTTTTTAGTTTGTTTATAGGTGATTTCCTCTAAAATATAATTTAATCAGTAAAACCATCAATTTATAGCTGGTTTTACCGAATAGGTAATATTTTATTGTGTCATACGAAAAAAAAACAATAAATCGTCTTTACAACAATCAAATACTAGCTTGCAAATAAATTAATATATTAAACATATCACTTTTAAATTTCGTGTTTCTACATTTTACTTAGGAGTTAAGATTTCTAACCTGTTATATATTTTTTGTTTTGGACAGAGAAGGAAAAACCAAGAACAAGGTGCCAACTGCTTTTTAGTGTTCCGTGCTAAAATTTGCAAAACGGAAACAGTTATGGAATTACTTCGGTGTCCGTCCGTCCGTCCGACCGTCTGGCACAGGCGATTTTTTCTGAAACTATTCGACGCAAGAATTTGAAATTTAGCACAGAGATAGACTGTGGTGACCCAATTATTGACGTGAAGTATAAAAAGTTGAATTTTGATTCTGAGGGTTAATTTCAGGGGGTAAATTGGGAAAAATAGGACATCGCGTAGGGTGTCAAATAAAAGCTTATTGAAGCACGAATTTAACAATATATATGATGTATTTTTAAACATTAAAAATTGATGTTCCCCACCCTCATCACCAAAAGGATCGCTCAGAAAAATCTGAAAAAAATCATGAACATTGAGAATCAGATGGACATTGAGCCAAAATTATCAGGATTGACAAATTCTGGCGCGATAAATTGCTTTAAACAATGCAATTGTTTATTTCCTTATAACTGCTGAACCATTAGTTTTAGAGAAAAAGTTTTTCGACAAAAAATATTCCTCACGATGTAAGGAACAACTTGCGTCCTTACACGTTTTTCGAAACGCTCACCACTCAGCTCCGCCCATGCGCGACGTGATGCGGCGTTGGTGCCATCGGCGGCGGGTAGCGCGGCAGATTGGCGGAGATCGGGCGGCCGAGGTTTGCTCAGGTTAAGTAGGGGGCTGATGGCACGCAACACTAATTGTGCAAGTATAGCTTGCACTTGGCCCAATTTTTTTCTGTATTGCACTGCTGCTACAGTCTGTTAAAATGATATTGTTTTTTTTTAAATGCCAAAATAGATATCGAAAATTTTTCAAGTTAAATTTAATATGTTGAGAATTTATTGTAAAATTCAAAAGTTGTGTGAAAACAGGACGTTCCATTTAAAACTTTGAAGTTGGTACCGCACTTAGCTTTTTGGGCAGCCCCGGATAATATCACATTTTTTAACAACGTAAAGAAATGTCAACTGTTCGAGCATTTTTTCGATAAAATAAACATTTTGGATAGACGCGCATAAAATGTTTTCCGTATGCTTGGGTTTGCTTGATTTTTCAAAAATAGTCAAAAACCACTTTATCACATAATATGTTTATACGGACCAAGAGAAAACCAAATAATGTTATGTCTCTGAAATAACTTCCCGCGAAGTTTGTTGATGAAATTGAAAATTTGAGTTTGAATTAAGCTTTATGGAGAAAAAATATAAGATGGTCCTAATAACTCGAAACTTCATAGAATAACTCGAAATTTCATGGAAGTACTTTAAAAAATAACGTTCAGATTCACTAAGAAGGTTCAAGTTCAAGATTTAGTACTGGTTTAAATTAAGATCTTCTAGTTGAGCAGTTATGTTTTGACAGGTTCTTTCTTGTTCTGTCATTGTTAATAAGTCGTCATTAAAAACGTATGAATTATTCTAATATTTCAGCGATTTGCTTGCTTTTCAAATAATTTTCATCTTGCTAGAATGAATTGTACGTACTAAAATTGCCCTTTTCTTTATAATTTGCGGAAAACCTCAGAAACCAGTTCATAGTATAAAACTTAGTTTAAAACTTTTGTTTGTGAAATTAGACCGGACTAGCGTTAGAGACTCTAGCCGTAAATATTTAGACACGTACGTATATTACAGTTTTGAACAAATGGTGGTTCAATGTTTGTAATGGAGTAAAATTGTTATCCCGCGGACAAAGTCGCGGGTGCAAGCTAGTTTTATATATTTGAACCGAAGTTTAACGTATCGAGCTAGTTTATAACCGAAATCATACGCAAATATTATTTATGTCATGTAGCTTTCAACTTTTCGCTTCAGTAGACAGCCGAACAGATAAACCGATGGAAATGGAGAAACATATTCCTAATTTAGGGACCTCAAAGCGTGAAAAGATTAATACAATTACAATACTTTTTTCTAACGAAGGAAGTAAAAGTAAAATGTCTCAGAAGACGTTAGACCTACATATTTAAATTTTATATTTATTTTAACTGTGTAACTATTACCTACCAACAGTTTCATTTGAAAAGTAATGTTATTTCACTGCGTAGACACATTCTTCTAATTCTTCATCCAACATTTTACGTTTACCTTTCATTCAACAAGTAAATAATAAACCTGGCGCGTCAGTCAACATCATTATTTAAATTATATATTCAATATCACACCATCATCAAGCCCATTATTTTTTATTTGCCCAGCATCAAATATGCTGTCATAACTGAATTAATTTTACTTGATGGGATTTCCAAAGGATTAAAATGGATAATTAAAAAATAAAACTCTTGAAAGGTACGATGATTTGTATATTTTCATTGTTTAATTGTCGAAAATTAAAAACACTGTTACATGACATGCATAGTGCATTGCAGTTATTAACCTAACAAGTTACTGTACATTTATTTAAATTATTTTTACAATAATTTTCATTCATTCTATTGCTTAATAAACCTATTTACAAATAAAAATATTGCTTACAATTATCTACAAAAATATATATACATATACAGTGACCGGCAAAAAGTTCGCAACATATGGGAAAAATTTTTATTAGGAGAGTATCGGAAAAACTTTCCCAGGGGATCGGTTCTGCATGTCCGATAACCTAAAAATCGATTTTGACATACGTCACGTGACCACTGGTATAGCGTCAAATTAAAAAAAAAATTGTTAATTTACAAAAAGTGAGGTTAGTTGACGAGATATCAAAAAAAGTTATTTGAAAAAATTGCTTAGAATTAAATTCTAGGTCCTTGTGCAAAATTTTAAGATTTTATTTAAAAAAATTGGAAAACTAAATTTTTTTTAAATATTTTTTTATCGATTTACAAATTTCCGGTTTTTTTCGTTTAGATAGCTTGGCTAATGTAAAGCCCATGTATCTGGATGAAAATAAACGAATGTAGTAGTTTTTCTACAATTGACAGGACAAAATTAAAAAAAACAGGGTTTCGCCGGACGCTAGCTGTTGCAATGATTTGTATCTAGCAGCAGTGTCAAAATTTTAGAGACATTTCAATGAGATTACATTGAGAAAACCTTAATCGTCTTAAATATATCTGAAGTTCGACTTTTTGTAAAGTTAAGGGGATTAAAATAGATAATAAACAAAAAATTACCTGTTTATTTAATCGAAATTTTATAAACGAAAACCAATGTAAGAAAAACTTAAAAGTAGTCAAATTCTGTACTAACAACACAAAAAATCATTGTTTTTCCTTGGGTGCACAAAATTTAAAACTCAGTATGACCACCATTTCTCTCCATACATACTGTTGTTCTCGAGCGCAACTCTCGATTAACATTTCGGAGCATTTTACGATTTATTTGCAATACACAATTTATAATGACATCCTCTAAATTTTGTATATTCCTAAAGGGTCGATGTTTGTACACAGGGTTCTTTAGGTATCCCCACATAAAAAAATCTAACGGAGTCAGATCTACAATTCTACAATTGACAGGACAAAATCGAAAAAATAGGTGTTCGCCGGACGCTCGCTGTTGCAATGGTTTGAATCTAATGAAATGACTGTATCAAGATTTTATTAAGATTTTTCGCACATAAATTTAACAACCAGGTCTATTTAGTTGTACTTAAAACTACCAAAGCAGGCTCTGAAATTAAAACAACCAAATAATCTAGTAGGTTAAAAACAACAGAAAAATGTCAAACAAATTATAATTTGTTTGATTTCAACCTATGTCATTGGTTTATGTCTCGCATCTTACTAAGTTTGATATTTTACATAAGTTTATTAATATTTTATTCCTTAAAATGGCACCCACACTACTTCTTCAGGAAAAGATAGAAATTATTTTAATTTCTGGAGATAATTACAAAAGCCATAGAGAAACAGCAGCAATTTTTAATGAGAGGCACCCCGATAAATCCCTCCATTATTCCACAGTATCTCGTCTAGTCAATAAATTTAAAGAAACGGGATCGGTAGAAAATCAGTATAAAGTTTCCCATGAAAAACCGGTAACAGGTGACGAAGGTTCTCTGGATGTGTGTTTGTCGATCACAGAAACACCCCAATTAGCAGTTAGTCAAATATCGGAGATCACCAACATTCACGAAAGATCTGTGCGGAGGATATTAAAAAGAAACAAATTTCATCCGTACAAACCTAAATTTGTACAAGTATTAAACGATAGGGATTATGACGCCCGCTTCGATTTTTGTGCCTGGTTCCAGGGTATGATTGAGGAAGATTTTAATTTCCCAAAGAACGTTCTTTTCTCGGATGAAGCTACATTTACCTCTAACGGAACCGTCAGTTCACAAAACTGTAGATGGTGGGCCACCGAAAACCCAGACTTTGTAATTCAGAGTAAAGACCAATATAGTTTTAAGGTTAATGTGTGGTGCGGAATTTTCAACCTCAGAATAGTGGGACCTTTTTTCTTTAGAGACAATTTAAATTCAGAACGATATTTAGAATTTCTACAAACTGAGATATCTGACTTTTTAGACAATTTGTCATTAGCCGAAAGAAGAAATTTATACTTTCAACAAGACGGAGCTAGCATTCATTCCACAAATGAGGTGAAGAGATGGCTGGATCAAGAATTTGGAAACCAGTGGATAGGACGGTTTTCTGAAAATCCGTGGCCTGCGAGATCACCAGATCTGACTCCGTTAGATTTCTTTATGTGGGGATACCTAAAGAACTCTGTGTACAAACATCGACCCTTTAGGAATATACAAAATTTAGAGAATGTCATTAGAAATTGTGTATTGCAAATAAATCGTAAAATGCTCCGAAATGTTAATCGAGAGTTGCGCTCGAGAACAATAGTATGTGTGGAGAGAAATGGTGGTCATACTGAGTTTTAAATTTTGTGCACCCAAGGAAAAACAATAATTTTTTATGTTGTTAGTACAGAATTTGACTACTTTTAAGTTTTTCTTACATTGGTTTTCGTTTATGAAATTTCGATTAAATAAACAGGTAATTTTTTGTTTATTATCTATTTTACTCCCCTTAACTTTACAAAAAGTCGAACTTAAGATATATTTAAGACGATTAAGGTTTTCTCAATGTAATCTCATTGAAATGTCTCTAAAATTTTGACACTGCTGCTAGATACAAATCATTGCAACAGCTAGCGTCCGGCGAAACCCTGTTTTTTTTAATTTTGTCCTGTCAATTGTAGAAAAAACTACTACATTCGTTTATTTTCATCCAGATACATGGGCTTTACATTAGCCAAGCTATCTAAACGAAAAAAACTGGAAATTTGTAAATCGATAAAAAAATATTTAAAAAAAATTGAGTTTTCCAATTTTTTTAAATAAAATCTTAAAATATTGCACAAGGACCTAAAATTTAATTCTAAGCAATTTTTTCAAATAACTTTTTTTGATATCTCGTCAACTAACCTCACTTTTTGTAAATTAACAATTTTTTTTTTAATTTGACGCTATACCAGTGGTCACGTGACGTATGTCAAAATCGATTTTTAGGTTATCGGACATGCAGAACCGATCCCCCGGAAAAGTTTTTCCAATACTCACCTAATAAAAATTTTTCCCATATGTTGCGAACTTTTATATATATATATATATATATATATATATATATATATATATATATATATATATATATATATATATATATATATATATATATATATATATATATGTATATATATTATATATATATATATATATATATATATATATATATATATATATATATAATATATATATATATATATATATATATATATATATATATATATATAACAATAAAAGGGTGTACAAAACGTGCTTTAGTTACCGGGCAGCAGATACTTTCTTAAATGAAAGAAACTTATCTTACACATTGAAAAACAAAAATTGTACTATTTTTAATGTGAAAAATTCATTCAAATTAGAGCGATAACAGAGGTTGCTGATCGATTCATTGAGATAGTATCTATAGTACACCTACCTAATATAGGTTTGTACTGATTTGGAGAGTAAAGTTTGGGAACTAATATGACTTTCTAATCAAGTCGATTAAATTAATTTGTAATTTGATCGTTTACGTCAGAATTTTATGACAAATAATAATATAGGTAAAGGCTTTCTCAGTATAATTTGTTTAAAGGTATTTTTGTAGCGTTAAAAGAGACGACAAATTATTTACTAATAATAACTATGGTAGCATAAAGTTTACATTAATATATATTTATTGCACACATTTTGAAACGGTTTTAATTTATGCTGTAAAATATACCAACCAATCGCTGCAAAAAAGACTACGGGTTACTCTGATACAGAAAATTAAAGCAAAAATTCAATCACATTTTCTCAGTGTTTCTAGTCAGAATTTTTTAGAATAAGCCTAGCATGATGGCTAAACAGGAGGCAGCATATAGGGTTTACTCAGGCGTCAACCAAAGCCGGATAGCAATGATGGTTTAAAAGTGTATTTATTTAAAGCTCACGACAAAGGAAGTGGTGAATCTGACAGAAAATATCAAACGAAAATTTATAAAAAAAATTGGTATGTTGCGATTTTGTTTGATGTTATTTTCAATCTTATTTACCTGCTAGTGCTCTAAAGTGATAAACGTGGAAACAGAACTGAGAAAATATAAAGCACAACATTTTTTGTATTATTTTCTGTTTTTGTTCTACAGCTACATATAATTTTTTATTGTTTATTTATTATTTAGGTATATGTAATTTATTAAACACTTTTTTAGCTGCATAAAATTTGATTTTCCACGGCACAGTTTACTTTCCTTTCTACACAATTGGTGTCTGAATTTATATGTTATTATTATTTCAATTTTTTGTTTAAGTGGTCAAATGATACTTTTTCAGTGGCTGTCTTACAGCATAAATTAACATTAATGTTCTAAATACTATCGATATAATTACATATTTATTTGCAACTACAATATTGCAATAAAACTTCGTAGATGCCTATTTGTAGAACCCTGTTTTCATCAAACGCCATAGAAGAGATCAAGTAGGTACATTACTAATATTTACAAGAAAACAATGCTTTGTTTACATCTTATATTAATATTATACTTACATCTAAATATACATGTCCTACATACATAATTACAAAATTAAAGCTACATCTCAATCTTCTTACCTGACATATTAAAACATTAATGTTAGAATGAAAAATATGTCAACATACTATATTTTACTTTAAGTACGTAATAAATACAATACAGGTGGATAATTCACATATTAGTATAAAATAAAACATTCATTTTAAGCTGTTTCCCAGATAATTAAATGAACTTAGTATCAGTGGCTAAGCTAGTTAGCTGACTAAGTGCAAGTCCCCCCCCCCGCAATCGGCGTAACGGCGCCTCCGCGCCCCCTGAAGATTCACTGTCTACTATGACCATCGCCGTAACCAGCGCCTGGGCGACCCTTGGAGATTCACTGCCTACTATGACCTACTCTATGACTACTCTCCAATAAAAGGAAAATAATTTGGTGCCCCCCAAATCATTGTACCCCCGCCCCTAAATGCACGGCACGCCACTTCTTAGTATTTAGGGCTAAACAAAAAGTTTAATTTAAATCACCAACATGCTTTATTACAGGGGGTATAAATATCTGCTATAAAATGTAATATACCATGCGCTCCTTGCAATATTTATTTTAATACGTATAGTGGTTTTTTAAACCAATATTAGTACTTAATCAAGTCGTAAATGGATTAAGTCACTGCCTATTTGGTAGTTTTAAGGCTTATTTTTCCAAAAGTAAGTAAGTCATGACTGTAAAAAGAAGCCAATTGATGATGGCATTATACATGTACGACTTGCATACAAGTTTCATTAGTTTAAGAACTTTTGGTACTTTCTGTTGGTGGTTAGCCCTGATCATGTATGAACGAGGCGATAATAAGTTAAACCTAAATTTATTCATTGTTGGTTTAATGTTAGCCGAATCATTTCAGTCCATATTATTCCATTCTTAAAAAGTATGGGTTTGAGCTCCTAGAACGGATGACTTTTTAAACTAACACCATGATTCATTTAATTCCAATAGAAATATTTTATTGTTGCTGCCAAATAAATTGAAGGTTGTTACACCGATCCTACACATAAAAATAATATTTGAACGGTAGGTAAAAGAACGTATGTGTTTTCGTCATAGGATCATAAGATAATTTAAGAATTTGAAAATTATTTCCAATTTCATGTCATGCGAAAATTCTACTAAAAAATATATCTCTAATAGTTTCAGATATTATTGATTCTGACAAAGTATGACTGATAAGTATAACATATTACTTACAAACAAGTTATACAATTATAAAACATTATATAGGTACTGCAATGTAGTGTTTTTGCTTGTGACTTTAAACTACTCATTTCGTGTACAACGAATATTAGTCTAAAAACTTTACGGGTCATATTTAAAACTCAAACCCTGTAGAACATTGCGAATTTCACGCAGTAGCGGTAACCCGACCACTAAAAATCATATTTTCTTAAATGGGTTTTTAAAGATAAAAACTTATATTTATATAATTCAAGGGTACCTTAAGGAAGGTATGCATAAATAATATCAAGACAAGCAAAATCGCGTTGCTTGAAGTTTTCAATAAAAGTCTCTAATGATCTCAAAGTCATTGGCCTAACTCGATCAAATTACTGTCAACCATACTATACGGATACGGTATCCATTTGGTTTTGAGAATGATGAAAGAAAAAACAATTGAACAAGAATTAACCCTATTGGTCAGTTCCATGGACCGTTTACACCAGAACATATTTTAGCGATCATAATAATCATCTTTTCTTTCCTGATAATCACGGAGGAATCAGATTTCTTTCTATCAGTGTTAGCGAAAGTGCATTAGACAAAGACAAATACAAAAAGGATTTGTTAAAATTTTTATCGTACATTCTTTGCTTGTGGAAGTATTGCTGGTTATATACTTCGAAAGAATAGTCATAGCAAAATTCTTTTTTTCCTGATAAAATCCCAGTGGAATCCGGTTTCTTTCTATCCTTGTTAGCAAAAGGGCCATTAGTAAAAGACAAATAAAAACGATGTTGTTCCCAATAAAAAAGAATAATCAAACAACATTTCATCACAGGCGGCTTTGTTTGTGCGCAAGTATTTCTGGTTGCCTATAGTGAAAGTTTAATCGGAGTTGTCATAAAAAATAAATTTCTAACCTGGTAAAATACTTACGTAAGATTTATGATTTTATAGCAAAAGACCTTTGTTTTTACTGAACACAAACAGCATTTGCAAAAATCTCGTTTTTATTAAACAAAAACAGTGTCAGCATAGCCACATTAACCTTATTATTTTATAGCATTTAAAATTGTTTCCTACCCAAATAACAATACTACCTCTAACCAACAATTTGCACTAAAAGGATCGGAGGAAAAGTATTTAAATAAATAAAGGAAAATTTCAAAAATGAGTAAATACTTTTATTAGGATAAACAATTTATAATAAGGTTAAAAAATATTCCCTATTCTCCGATATATAATGAAAATGGATCTATAATTATAGTCTACCTGCGAACAGTGATGTTTGTGTAAGTTAAAGACGCGATAAAAATTGTTTAATCGAATATACCAAGTAGTTTCACAATTTTTAACTGTAAATGTTGAGTCTTAGTTCCAGAAGGATAGATACACTTTGTAATGGCACTGTGACTTCTGCTTTAAACTGAAACTAAACGCTTCTAGGGCTCAATTTTCACTACTTTCTCAATAACTAAAGAAATCTTCGGTAATTATGTAGTATACGGTTTTCAGCTATTTTTGCGATTTTTGTGAAAATTATTTTATGGTCACATTCTACTGTCTTTCCTGATTGCAAATATAAGTGCGCACATAATAAATTATGAGCAAACCTGACCACCTTTTTGCTCACCAACCTGAGCAAACCTGAGCAAAATGGTGGTCAGGTTTGCTCAGTTTTGATTGATATAGATACATATTATGTATCTATATCAAAACTGAGCAAACCTGACCACCTTTTTGCTCAGGTTGGTGAGCACAAAGGCGGTCAGGTTTGCTCATAATTTATTATGTGCGCACTTATATTTGCAATCAGGAAAGACAGTAGAATGTGACCATAAAAGAATTTTCCCAAAAAACGCAAAAATAGCTGAAAACCGTATACTACATAATTACCAAATCTTCTGTAATGCCCCAACTATTCTCAACTTTATATCGGGTCGGTGTTCCTGTTACGCATTCCCATAACGCCCGGTCCAAGTAATGTAGAGAAGAACAAATATGTACCTTGAGTAATATTTCAATAGTGTTAGTCAGTCCCAGATTCATAGAACACAGGAATTTAAGCTGCTAATACTTTATATAAACTTTTTAAGTATATTTTTACACTGCAAAAACAACATATCACGGGACAGGCTTCAAATAATATGTCACATTAATCTTTCACATAAGCTAACTTTCTATCAGCTGTAAAAATTTTACGAGTATGAGAGAGAAAGAAGACGAGAGAGAAAAAAATTAGAGAGAAAGAACATGAGAGAGAGACATAATTGATCTCGTCGCTGTAAAATGGGTTTCTGTCATCATTCTCAAAAGTAAATGGATACGGTTTAGGAGTTTCGAGTTTATTCAGAGCATCACATGTCAATGTCACTAGTCTAATGACAATAATTTGGAATTTTTGAGAATTAAAATAAGGACAGAAGTCACAGCCAAAAACACCGCTAGGAAAGATCCAGATTTTTTAAATCAGTTGCAAATTAATTTATTTTACGCTCTTAAACATTAATTTAAGATCAAACTTTTTTTTTTAAATTCGACATACATTTTAGAATACTGGACTTTCTGGTGAGGGTCAGCGCTTTTCTTGGTCCCTCTTAAGCCCCCCAGAGACTACGATGTTTTTCATCCGTTCACATAGGCGATTTGAACCGTCGCGTCGCGTCGTGTTGAAATTCAATATGCGACAGATAGAAATTAGAACGGACGGTTCGGCACGACCGTTTTCGGCCATAGACTATCAGCTTGGCACGCCGATTCGAATCGCAGCGATGCGAACGGATGAAAAACATCGTAGTCTGTGGGGGGCTTTTGTCACGCATATTATGACTGTCTACTATCCAAAAAGCTAATAGTTCGCCAATTAACTCCGGGCATTTGTAAATAACGTCTATCAGTCCCATGCTAGCCCACAGTAATTGGTGACAACCAAAACTAGAGAAATTTATGAATCGATATTCGGAAAAATTACGCCTTTAAAACGTGCTGGGACTCGTAGTCGTAACATAGGTGCGCCGTAAAAAGGGTCAGTCGGCGTCAAGTCCTCAGTTGCCGGCCGATCACATTCGTTTGAAAAGAGAGGATTTTACAAAGGCGTTTTCTGTTTCTGTCCCTGCTCACTAAAAACTCTTTGGATTACATAGATGATTCGTTATCAGGTGGCTACTTACGTTACTAATTTCTTTAATAAAGGATCACCTAACCGCCAATCATGAATGTCATTTAAATAATGTTAATGGATGTTAATAACTGAACGCGCCTTATGTACGGGCTGTCTAAATAAAATAAATTACAACGTTTTCAAACACAATATGTCACACTTTAAGTGTCTAAACCAAGTAAACATCACATATCACTGCTGTAGACCAGCCCGTACTGCTCGTGGCACTACCATGCTCTTGCCTGAAGGGGCAAATACGCACTGCATTGTTGCTGATAGTTCGACTGTTGCCGTCCATACGCCATGGCTAGGCCCCCATTAGCCATACACTGTGCTTGTGACTGGTTTGATTGACAAGCCGTAGATTGTTGCGACCTTGATTGATCGGAGTTTGTTTGACCACTTGATGAAGATGACGTTGTTTGATTACTGCTGCCTGAGCAGGGTTTGCCATCTTTGACTAGAACTGGAACTGCTACCCGCCGGGGTGAGCTAGATGACTGTAAAAAAAGTTATTTTTTTATATGAAAATATGCTTATATCACAATTTAAAAAGTTGACAATTTATTAATTAGTAATAAAAATGTTCTTCTTAACAACCTTTACAACGATATCTTTTAGAACCTGAATTGTACAGTTTCACACAAGTTTTTCTAAAATTGTAAACAAAGTATAGATGATACTACTCGGTGGTAATTCGGATATTTGAGAACATTGATTGCTCTTTTGATACCGAAATCACACTAGCTTTCTTCCATGGAATACTAAACATATTATGGGAAATACAACAATTAATATAAGTTTATTGTTGTAAGACTTAACCTATCGAACTCAACGGCTTTGGATCATTATTATCAGTGTTTAAGGTTGGAATATTGATACTAAGCTTCCTCAGTATTCACCAAAAATGTTTATGATCAGTTCTAAATTTATAATTGGGATAAGCTTTTTTCAGTTCTAATTGTCATAGTAATTAAACTTTCTTGTTTAAATTCATTCCTTGTTGCTTCAGCTTTATTTTCTTCAAATTTAGTTTTCTTGTTTAATATCTCTTTAATTTTAGAATCAAACTATCATTGCGGTGCTGTCTTAAAATATTTGATAAAAATGGTTTTGTTGATTGGCAGCCAAATAAAAATAAAAATCTACATCCGTCGGAAGAAGCCCATGAAGAGTTGCATGGTAATTTATTGCTTTGATTGAATTAGGCATGCGACGGAGATCTGTTTAGTTTAATGAAATAGCCCTTGATATGTCAAGAGATTATTTATCTAAAGTGATATATTTTAAATAGGTAACCATTTTCAAATGATCATTAAAATGTTATGGAACTAGGATAAATTGTGTTAAAGCAGTCACAAACCCAAAGACGATTTAACATATCGATCCTAAGAATATTGGTCGTATGACTTTTTTGAACAAATTAAGCAGAGTAGGGGTTTTTAATCAAATGGTTGGAATTTGAGGATTGTTAAAGTAATTTCGTCTTTACCTGCAATTTAACTTTTTATTTTAATAGATTGAGCGTTATAAAAATTTGAATTAGAAACCCAACCCAACCTGTCCACTGGACTAGATCCCCATGTCTATATGTTTTCGAGGTCGCTGATTCCGAATTCGACATCCGTTTCACCCCATCAGGTCACTGGACACCGTAAACCACCAAGTATCAAATTCTCACTCGACGATTTTTCCCTTAATTTCTAGCGTTCCTCAGCATTTGACTCGGGTGTCCTCTGCTCTTCTTCTTTGTTTATTTTGAGAGGTGGGGAGGGCAGAGGGTTAACATTCGATCTGGAACGCACCCCCTGAGGGAGCGAAACCACCCTTTCAGGGAGTGAAACCTGTTTTTTTTCTGTTTTCGAAGGATTTTTGTCAGAATCACGACGGAGGAGCGGTTTGTATCTACATAAACATGTACAAATATGAATTTATATATTATACATTATATACAAATATATACAGGTTGTTGGAAAAAGGCCGGTACTCCTAAAATTTTTCCAGGGGGGATGTTTATTTAAGGACGTCTCACTCGTATAGCATAGGAAATTTTCCGGGGAATCGAATAACATTGTCAGATTTGGTCCCGATAAGGCCCCTGGGTCCTGTGAGGCGTAAGTTTGGGTTTTCATATGCGGACCCCGTTTTTTGCAGATTCGGATTCAGCCGAAAATTTTGCGTTCAGATACGTGGATCTCAAATTTTTATGAGCCATGTCGGGCCCAATACTAGCCTTCGCTTTTAGAGAGCCATTTTGGTATTGGTAGGCCTGTGACATCATCATGAGATCGTCAGATGGAAGGAATTTGAGCAGTGCGTGGCAATTTAAATACACGATCAGGCTTATCCCTAGCGGTTGGCTGCTTGTGGCTACAATCAGCAATAAGTATGGTTACAGCTCCCGAAAACCTTTCGCTTCGATTGGGCCCAGGGGCCTTATCGGGTCCAAAATATGACAACGCCATTCGATTCCCTGGAAAATTTCTTGTGCGATACGGGTGAGACATCCTTAAATAAACATCTTCTCTGGGAAATTTTTAGGAGTACCGGCCTTTTTCCAACTCCCTGTATATATGGGCATATATAATGTGTATATAAATTCATATTTGTATATGAATATGTATATTACAAACCGCTCATCCGTCGTGATTCTGACAAAAATCCTTCAAAAACAGAAAAAAAAACAGGTTTCACCCCCTGGAAGGGTGGTTTCACTCCCTCAGGGGGTGCGTTGCGGATCGGATGTTAACCCTCTACCCTCCCCACCTCTCACTTTCGAATAAACAAAGAAGAAGAGCAGAGGACACCCGAGTCGAATGCTGAGCAACGCTAGAAATTAAGGGAAAAATCCTCGAGTGAAAATTTGACGTATTTTGGTGGTTTACGGTGTCCAATACCCTGATGGGGTGAAACGGATGTCGAATTCGGATCCAGCGACCTAGAAAACATATAGACATGGGGATCTAGTCCAGTGGACATGACTTTCTTTTTTTCTCGTGGGGTTGTGTTATTTAATTGAACCGTTTATTTCTATTAATCATACAGTGTGTCCCGGATGGGGTACCGCACTCTAGCAAACTTCCTTATTTTTGATTTTTCAAGCAAAAGTCATTTTTAAGAAAAAGTTTTACTTATCTTCACAGGTCACAAACAGCAACCAAACTCATGATAAAATACACAAGGTGTTCGCACAATTGAAAATATGATATTAATCTTAAATAAAATACTCTTGTAGTTAAAAAAAGTATTTAACAAAGTTGTTATGAAATAGAAGCAAAGCTTACATACGAAGCTTAATAAAACAATTCAAAAATTAATTTTCATCAAAAGGCAACATTTTTAGTAAACGTATTCTGGTAAACCTTATTTTTGATTAAGCAGGTAAATAAATTCTACAATGGATATATTTTTGTCAATGTCGATGTAACCAATGGTCTTACCTGCGCGGTCGCCTAACCTAACTAGAAAAAAAAATTCAGTAAAGTTCAAGCTATACTTGCACAATTAGTGTTCTGTACCATCAGCCCCCCACTTAACCTGAGCAAACCTCGGCCGCCCGATCTCCGCCCCTCTCCTGCGCTACCCGCCGCCGATGACACCAACGCCGTATCACATCGTCCCGTCACAGTTGTCCCTTACATCGTGGGAAATATTTTTGGTCGAAAAACTTTTTCTCTAAGACCAATAGTGCAGCAGTTATAACAAAATAAACAATTAAATTGTTTAGAACAATTGATTGCGCTAGAATTTTTCAATCCTGACAATTTTAGTTTAATTTACACCTAATTCTCAATGTTCATGATTTTTTTTCAGATTTTTCTGAGCGATCCTTTTGGTGATAAGGGTGGGGGACAGCAATTTTTAAGCGTTTACCCCGAAAAATGTTTTAAAAAATGCATAAAAAGTACATCATATAATATATTGTTGAATTCGTGCTTCCGTAAGCTTTCATGTGGCACCCTACACGATGCCCTTGAAATTGTTTTCCATTTCCCAATTTACCCCCTGAAAATAACCCCCAGGATCAAAATTGAACTTTTTATACTTCATGTCTATAATTAGGCCGCCACACTTTGTCTCGGTGCTAAACTTCAAATTTTTACGTATAATAGTTTCAGAGAAAATCGCCTATGACAGACGGACGGACGGACGGACACCGAAGTGATTCCATAAGTGTTCCGATTTGCCAATTTTAGCACGGAACACTAAAAAGAAGAATTTTAAAAAAATATTAGAAAATGTATACTGGTGGATGGTCAGCACGTTGAATAGTTCTCATTTTGTTTAAATCATTGTTTCAAAGAAAATTAATATAAATAAAGCTTTAGAATTTTTTTATTAAACCGCGTAATTAATTAAGCTTTGCTTCTACCTCTTAACAAATTTATTAAATAAATGTTCAAAAAAACTTATAAATAAGACCATTTTATTTAAGATTAGTTTCACATGTTTTAACATTTTGAACAACTACTTGACTTTGTATGGCAGGTAAAACTCTTTGTTAAAAATAATTTTTTCTCGTAAAATCAAAAATAAGGAAGTTTACTAGAGTGCAGTACCCTACCCGGGGACACACTGGATAGTACAACTGAAATGTTATATCTGTATAATGATTGAACGACTTTTGTCAACAAAAACTATCCGACAAGAATCAGCGGCAATAGGTATTCCGTTCAAGTTTGCTGGCGATGTCTGTTTCAATCACGTGACAATCTGACATAGAACTTTTAACTAGTCACGTGCGAAGTGTCATTGTAAAAGAAGTCGAAACCAAATATGAACGTAATACAACTTCAGGTCAAGTTAAGTCGGGCAATATTCAAATTGCTGCACACATTACGAAACAAACCAAGCTGTACAGCTTTCTGGATAACGATCGTTGCAATTATTTTGGCATGCACGGTGCATCATAGCATATTAATTTGTTTACCCAATAAAACTATGAAGTTCCCGTTCTGCATAATGTAACTGGCATACTTAAACAAATATCAGAAATGAGCTGAATATCTCACAGTTTAATGAATAGGTACTTGTGGATGTCATAAGATGAGCACTCGATTTAATTATGAAGTCCAAAAACTACATAGTTTCGTTTCGTACCGTCTCGTCTGTAGCCACCTGTAGTTATAAGTATACATGCATGCATACTTTAACATTGTTTTCCATTCGAAGCACTAGTGCGGTGCGAGTGTATCTGTATCTTGCTTTATTACATATTGCCACTGTCAGGATATAAATACATTCAGTGCGCTAGCGCGCTTGGTCAAATTAACAGTTGATCAATGAAAAATGCTAATAAAATTAATCAAGTAGGATTGTGTCCAAAATAATGAGACACAAAAGCACGTCTGATCGTTTCGGTAAACACAATCCTATTCATAGATATGTGTGTGATCAAAACCGACCAACTTGAATCGGCCGGGTTCTAATCGGATCGCTTGGTTAGACAACCGACCCGGACTCAGGGTCCTTGCTTATTTTGAATTTTGAGCAGACAAAGTGTAATGGCGACAAAATACTTACTGTTCGGAAAATCTAAAATAGCGTAAATATAGGAAATTTTCGACTTATAAAACCATTTTTCGGGATATCGTGAGGTGAAAATTAGACTAAAAATTTATTTTTATGTATTTTTTCAAATTTACTTGTCGCTAGAAGTAATTTATAGGTGGAAAAATGGCTTGGACTAAATAAAGTATTTCACTTATCAAAACTTATTAAACTTTTCTCTTGTGCACAGTGGTATTAACTAAAGTTAGATAATTTTATCGTCAGCAGACAAAACTTATTTACTTAAGAAACTTTGTTGACAGAAGACTAAAAAAAATAAGTTAAGGTTCTGCTTTACCCATGTAGGTGACGATTTTGTTTACTTAAAAGATGGACCTCATGTACGTGTAAATACAGATATATATCGAAATGACTTTGCTTACGGTTGTGGTTGACAGTTAAACAATGAAATAAACTTCATTTATTACTAAAACTGTCAATCGCAACCGTAAGTGACGTTTAATAACTATTCATAGAGCATTTTCAATGTGCTTTAAGAGTATTTCGTCGTTATAAATTACAAATCTCCTATGTAGAAATTTTTAATAAAATTATACCTGGATTTTTTTACAAAATAAAACCTCCTTATACCTACATAAAGAAATTAAAAATAGTTTTCAATGCTAGGTCCATCTAAAGTATCGGGTTTGTCAGTGGATGACCGTAAATTCCTTAAGAAAAGACTTACGAGGTTTGTGCCTAACATCGACGATAGGCATCTTATTTTATATCATATGATTTAGAAGGAATTGAAAATTATGTTTTTTAGTTTTATTAATAAGTCGATTTGTAAGCAGTGTTGGGCAACAATTCAAAGTCGTGGCAATTAACAATTAATTACTTAATTGTAATCACAGGAACTTACAATAACAATTAAATTTGTCGTTGCTGTGTCCCTACATATGTGAACGATATAGATAATTTTGCAAAATATATATTTTTTAAATTCCTAAGGTATTCGGCACATGACAAAAAATAGTCTTCTGATGATACTTTTAGGCCCTATCCTCACCGAGCTACACGACATCAACACGAAAGATATACACGAAAAGATATGTCGCTCGAATGTTGCTGCCGTGTATTATGTATTTAAATGCAGGCAACCACACGGCACTGTAGGACAAGGAAGCAATACGACAAGTCGGATACATGTTGCCAGGCAACATTTTTATTTAGTCGCCGGTCGGCATTTGTCGCGTGATAATTATGTTTTTGAATTAAATCAGTAAAAAATGGCTGCTGAACGGGATATAAACCTAAAAATAGAAGTAGAGAAATTTCTTTCGCTGCCACAAATGGTGTTCTTCTGTTCCTTAAAATATATATTTTCCCAACCAATATTTTAATCTTTTTCCCCTATTTCGCATCTATAAATACCAGGCGCGGCCCGTGAGTTTTTCTACAGGTGGGGTAAATTTTGTGGGCAACTGGTGATATCAAGGTAACAAGCAAAATACACTTTTTAATTAAGGAAGTTTTTTTAATAATGGGTCTACCTATTTCTTCTAAGAAATTTTTTACCTACAAATAAACACCGCAAAAAAGGTAAAATACTTAAATTGCATTTTCGCTGTAACTCTTTTTAAATTGCATGCAAATAGTTTCTTGCACTGTTAAAGCCATTGTTAACACAAGTACTCAAGTACTAGTACTACTCTACTACACAAAGGACACAACACAAATATCAAATAATATCCAAAAACATATTACACAACAAAATGAGGACAGCTGAAACACCTCAACTTAAACTAATATAATAAGTGCCGCCGCGACATAATGAAATGTAAACGAAAGTTTATGCAAATAAGATGCGCATATTAGGTAATTAGTTTTTCTTTGTCTAACCCAAATGTTTTGCAATAGTATATTTCACGGAGCTGTTCGAGTGTATTTCCATAGTGGCCCGGGACAACCCGAGAACCGGCAGCGTCGACGGCCACGCGCGCGCCGAAAGCGATATTATTGGTGGGCCGTCGACAATTTCGTCATATATTTGTCTCTTTTCCTAAAGTGCGTATGTTTGTTTCTCCCTTATACTCGATTTGAAATTGGTTGATAGTAATAAATCATTAAAATCCGTCAAACACGTACACAGAGTGGTCCACCTAAATTGCCAAGTTTTAAATAGTATATACATTGAAAGTCTAGACCCTTTTGCATTTATTAAACTTTCCATTCCTATAGATCTGATAAGGGCGTCGAATACAAAGCTTAACCCGAGGCTCGAACAATAAGCGGTAGTATTCTACCTGTGATGTTTTGCACTCATGCACGTGCTTTCGGGTGGGTTTAAGTTTATATTAAACACAATAATTATATAATTTAGTGAACATTCGGATGTGTGGCATAATTTGTTACCCTTGTATTTGAATAAATATAATACTAATAACAATAAAGCAACTAATAAACAAGTAAATTTGGAAAAATGTTTCTATTTGAAATTCTATAAAATTTATAGTAAGTCATTACAGTTCTTCGCTTTAAATTAATCATCATCAGAAAATGAAATATCTGAGGGACTGTCTTCTTCCCCTAAATTGATAATAAGTGGTTCGACCGTTTTCTCCAGTAAACTATCCAATTGCCACATTTTTTCCTCCTCCTTTAGTACATGCTCTATACATCTTTGCCACTTCCCCGCGTTGACTTCTTGAAGCGCTTCTTCAAAGAGTTTTTGAACATCACTCATTTTATAAGTGGTATTTTTTCTAGCCACATAACCTTTCACATGAGCCCATACCAGTTCGATCGGATTTAATTCGCAATGGTAGGGGGGGAGCCGAAGCACTATTATATTTTGTTTTTTGGCCATTTCGTCAACAACATATTTTTGAAACCGATGTTTATGGGTGTTTACAATTGATAGCAACTCCTTTTTAACCATATTGTCCTCAAATTGTATTTGTTTCTCCACAAGCCACTCGATAATTTTTGCTTTTCGCCAAGCAGTTGTAGGCATCTTCTCCAATCTTCTGGAGTGATACGGAGCGTTATCTAACACAATGACGGAGCCAGGTGGAATGGAAAGTAACATTGTGTATTAATTGTTCCCGGAATTCTCGGCATAATTATTTTTACCTGTTATGACAATAATGATTACTAAATTATTCGGATAAGTAAATAGGGTTCAAACCGGCACGTCAGGTAGGTGCGCCTATGGAATCGGCTGCTAAAAATGATTTATTACTATCAACCAATTTCAAATCGAGTATAGTTTAAATGCATTTATATCGTTTTCCATTTTCATATAAACCTATGAAGTCAATTTAAAATAAAATACGGCCGAGCCCGGAGCAAGCTTGGCTCGATTCTTTATTGGGGAGTTCGCACGGAACTTGCACTTTTTTGGAAGAAAAGATAATTATTTTTTGGTTTTAAAAAATAAATTATTAGGTGGGTCACTGACCAAATGACCTTATGATGGACAAGCCGCGCCTGATAAATTCATAAGTATAACTTCTTCACTTGAAATATGGTCTTCTCACTCGACATTTTTGTAAAAACTGTCAAATGTGTAAAATATCTTGTGTTGGACATAAATATCGCATATATGTCGTGTCGTATGGATAAGTCGTGTTGGAGACATTTTTATTTGTTGTGTCGCCTTCATGTCGTCTGGGGCCGTGATCCTTACGAGACGACATATTATGCGATATTTATCGCCAAAATACGACATTTGCCAGTTTTTACAAAAATGTCGAGTGAAGAAGTTACAAATATTTCAAGTAAAGAAAAAGAGATTGTATGTATGTATTTATATGTGCGAAATAGGAGAACGGTTATGTCTTTTCTAGAATATTCAGCTAGTTTAAAATTATAAACGCATGGAAATTTTTCGACTTCTATTGAGATTTTTAGGTTTACATCCCGTTCAGCAGCCATTTTTTTTAACCAAATGCCGACCGGCGACTAAATAAAAATGTTGCTTGGCAACATGTATCCGACTTGTCGTATTCCTTCCTTGTCCTACAACGCCGTCTAGATGCCTGCATTTAAATATTCAGCAGCAACATTCGAGCGACATATCATTTGAATGACGTGTAGATGTCGTGAAGCTCCGTGAGGATAGGGCCTTATTATTCAAATAAAAAAAACTTAAGAAATCGGCTGCTGCACATTTCTGTTCTCCACAAGTAACAATTATTAATTTCAATTTTTTTAGGGTTTGGACTATAAGAAACCGATTGCCTATCTCCTAAAAAAATTAAGTTAAAAAAATTAACTAAAAACTAAAATGTTGGGAGAAAATCAGCCAACAAGGTGATTTTAAATATCATAGAAAAAGCAGGCGCCTTGTTAACTCCCTCGTATTATGGTAAAATCTGAAATGATTCGAAAGTGAAAAACAGGGTAAAATTCTTAAAGAATTACTCTACAATATAAAAAGCATAGCAAAAAAATTATCCACGAAATCCATAGTAATCGAGCATTAACAAATAAAGATGCTTCATCTTTTTGTACGTCAGTATAATTTGATGGCACCTGATTTTTAAATTTTATTTAATCAGTAGATAGATAGAGATAGTAGATAGATTGTGAAAAACAGACTTCATGCTTTAAAGGCATACGGCGGTAAATACTTGTAAGCCTTAAGATTGTCATTCAGGAAACGTTACATTAATTTATTACTTTGCAGATTCTTTCTCTGGAAAGACGGACATATTAGTCAAGATAAAAAATAATAATGCTAGAAGTAGCTATGCCTACTTATTTGATTAAGTGCAATAATTAATTTATGGTTTTATTCAGTGGCGGTTCCTGGTAGTATTATAAATATCCGTATTCTTTAGATATCCGAATAATACGGAATCGGAATCAGCTAATATCGGTATCCATTATCTGAATACGTATCCATTTCTTGACCCGCGCGAAAGCGATTACAAATCACGTATACGTATGTAACACTAAAACATTTTCTATCCGGATTAGAGTTGTTACTGTGGAACTGGACCTGTTCTTTTGGAATAGGTATCACCTACCTATTCCGTGTACCTATTACCAGGTATCAGATATACCTATTCCGATTCCGCTGGCACCGCGACGGGTTACGGCGCACTGTCGCGTTTGGAATCTCTTGTTTCAGTGAAATCGGTTGTTGGTTACAGGTACAATTCGAGTACAGGTATAATAGGAAATTGCTTTTTTTTTAAATCGGATGGGTTGCCTATTATCGAAGCAGCTGAATGAAATTTGAAATGCGTTTTTTTTCATAATATGTAAAATAAATGGACTGTAATGCTAAAATCTTTCAATAGCATGTGATAGAAAAGAATCCAATCAAAGTCCCTGATTTATCTATCTACCTATGTCACTAAAAAAAGTATAAGAGATATAGGGATAGGATGATTTATTTTTCATCAGAAGAAATTAAAAAATAGAAAATAACCAAAAATATAGATAGAACTATTATTAAAAAAACAAATATTCTTAAAAATAAAAGTAATAAAATTCTCGGCTCGAATATCACTTGAATATGCTTAATGCTTATGCCGGAATAGCGCCAGCCGCTTGTCACCCATCATATAAATTTGATGCGGAATAGGTTGGACCTGGAATAGGTATTTGGAATAGGTTTGTGTTTGGAACAGGTACAGGACCTACTAGGTACAAAAAAAAGCTATTCCGTAACATCCCTAATCCGGATACGGCTAGGTAGGTCGATGCGGTATCATATCATTCGAAGTCGAAGGTTAGGGATAAGAAGGCACCGTCGTTCGATCTCGTTTGAATTCGGTTCGGGTGAGGCGGGCCAAGTTTAACCAATGAGTCTCATCCATACGATACCCATTACCCCGATAACTATGCTATATTTTTTTAGGAAATGTCATTAGAAAGAGGGAGCATAAGATCAAATATGCCAAATCGCGGACCGTGTTGTTCGCTTACACTCCATTCCGATTCCGGTTTCTCTTTGCACTTTGCATTAGTAACCACCCCATGCGAATTTATTTTGATTCCGAATCCGTATTCAAGTTCTCGGCCGGTTACGGATAATCCGGATTCTTTTAATATTCGGATCATCCGGATTCTTTTAATATTCGGATCCAACGGATTTTTGGATATACGTATCCTTACATCACTAGTTCCTGGAATTTCAGATTGTCGTATCTCAGTTCCAACGGATGGGACCCACGCCAAATTATAAAATGTTACTGTTGGGTACTCTACAATCATTTTCGTGAAAAAATATTTAATTTTGAAATTTGCAAAAAAAAGTTAATTTTTTGGGCCGCTTCACCTGAGATCTGAGAAAGCTCTGAAGAAAATTTGACTCAGCATATTTTTTCATAAAGTTTATCATATTTTATCGACAAATTCCAAATTTCGTGAAAATATTCTAATTTTCCTTAAAGAAAAGACATTTTAAATTATTTCTTAGACAAAATATTTTAGGGTAAAAATTTTAAAAACTAATTAATTTCAAGATATTATAGGTAATTCAATGAAATTTGAATTCTATCGATAAAATCTTATAAAATTTATGAAAAAGCTTGGAAGAAACATTTTCTTTAGAACTTTCTCAGATCTCATGTGAAGCGGCCCAAAAAACTAACTTTTTTTTGCATATTTTAAAATTCAATATTTTTTTACGAAAATGTTTCTAGAGTACCCAATAGTAACATTCTATAATTTGATGTAGGTCCCATGCGTAAGAACTGAGAGACGACACATCTAAAATTTCAGGAACCGCCACTGATTTTATTAATTTCTTAATAGTCATTCTTACACGTTAACAATATAGATGAGCCCCGACGTAGCGTCCATGGTGGGCCAACTTAATTTCGTTTTGACATGGTTTTTCTTCTTTAAAATTTCTAATTATCAGTATATTAAGTATAGCTTCATATTCTACAGGTATTTTTAACGTATTAATAAAAGTTTCAAGATATTTTATGATTTATTTTAGGAAAACAATATTTACAAAGAATATTGAGGTCCTAGTGACAGAAAAAATGTCACCATAGATCTTTTAATATCTTCTGAATGAAATCATTATACACGTTGAAACTTTAAATAATTGACTGAAAATTGCTTGCAGAGTATAAAGCTAATTTAATATATGGTACATATACCTACATAATATAATGTTATTGTTAAAAATTTTAAAGCCGAAAAACCATGTTGCTATAAAATGTTCCAATTTTTAGAAGGCATCAATTATTAAGGTATACCTACTTCTTACAAAAAAATCTCTTCTTTAGTCAAAAGCAAATCAATCTGGTAAACCCAATAACCTCAAAGTCAAGTCCAAATAAGATTAGTGTATTATTCTCAGCATTACTTTTAAAAACATTATTTCTCGCTACAATAATTCCATTCTTCCGTCTAATGAATGGGATTTTTGTTATTGTAGGACTGAAAGAAATCGAAAGGTATGTTACCTGGTTATGTTGGTTTTGTTCGGCCATGGCCTTTTCTTTGGCTTGTCGTTTGCACTTGTACCTGTGGTTCTGGAACCAGATTTTCACCTGTAACAACAGAGATTTGTAAATTTATAATGTCGAGATGATTAAGGTATTTTAAATGAAAATATTATTTACGGTTATAAAAATATTTTGGTTCAGTCTATAGAAAAGTACGAATGAACTACTTTATGTAGGTTTAAGATTACTCACAATACATTTCTGCAGTATATAAGATAACTGATTAATCGCTTTTAATAAATGAATAAGAGAACAATGAAATCAAAATAAAAAAAATTATAGAGAGATAGTCTTTTGTCTTCTCGATAAAATAAAATAAAATAAAAAAGCTTCTAATATAGATTATTTTAGTCGCCAATGAATACCAGTGGCATAGATACTTTATTTTTTCTAGGAGAAGTAATACGAAAAACAAAAAATCAATATACTTTTTCATATTTTTGTATACTACTCAATAACCAGTGAAAAAGGAACACTTAACTGTACTTGCAATCGAGTGCAATAAAGTAACACTTCCTTCAGCTTTCTAAAATATTATAAAATTTATATGAATTAGGTACTTATATTGCTTTTACGACATTTTGTTTTATATTTATATACATAGGTACGTGTGCGAAGGGGGTGATTTCCACCTTTACCGCTGGCCCATCTTATACTATTTGCTGTGGAACTAGTATACAAACCCAAATTTAAATATATTTTTTTTACATGTCTTACATCCAAATGCTATGTTTTGGAGCACATGAGAGAATTGACTGCATTTACCATAATATTATGTTCAGTAAACTCGAAAGATATGGGCTAAATATAGAAATCTGTTTTACTTTCCACATATTTGCAAAATTAAATGAAATAAACAAAAAACAATAAAATATTAAATAACAATAATTTAAAATATTTTATTAAACACAATCAAATAAGATTTATCATGCTAAATGGCGCTTAGAAGGTTTGTTAATTTTATTAATTTTATACTTTTGTATTTTAATACTATAAATCTCGATTTGAAATTGGTTGATAGTAATAAATCATTAAAATCCGTCAAACACGTACACAGAGTGGTCCACCTAAATTGCCAAGTTTTAAATAGTATATACATTGAAAGTCTAGACCCTTTTGCATTTATTAAACTTTCCATTCCTATAGATCTGATAAGGGCGTCGAATACAAAGCTTAACCCGAGGCTCGAACAATAAGCGGTAGTATTCTACCTGTGATGTTTTGCACTCATGCACGTGCTTTCGGGTGGGTTTAAGTTTATATTAAACACAATAATTATATAATTTAGTGAACATTCGGATGTGTGGCATAATTTGTTACCCTTGTATTTGAATAAATATAATACTAATAACAATAAAGCAACTAATAAACAAGTAAATTTGGAAAAATGTTTCTATTTGAAATTCTATAAAATTTATAGTAAGTCATTACAGTTCTTCGCTTTAAATTAATCATCATCAGAAAATGAAATATCTGAGGGACTGTCTTCTTCCCCTAAATTGATAATAAGTGGTTCGACCGTTTTCTCCAGTAAACTATCCAATTGCCACATTTTTTCCTCCTCCTTTAGTACATGCTCTATACATCTTTGCCACTTCCCCGCGTTGACTTCTTGAAGCGCTTCTTCAAAGAGTTTTTGAACATCACTCATTTTATAAGTGGTATTTTTTCTAGCCACATAACCTTTCACATGAGCCCATACCAGTTCGATCGGATTTAATTCGCAATGGTAGGGGGGGAGCCGAAGCACTATTATATTTTGTTTTTTGGCCATTTCGTCAACAACATATTTTTGAAACCGATGTTTATGGGTGTTTACAATTGATAGCAACTCCTTTTTAACCATATTGTCCTCAAATTGTATTTGTTTCTCCACAAGCCACTCGATAATTTTTGCTTTTCGCCAAGCAGTTGTAGGCATCTTCTCCAATCTTCTGGAGTGATACGGAGCGTTATCTAACACAATGACGGAGCCAGGTGGAATCAGCTCTATCATTTGTTCGAAATACTCCTCAAAAACATCAGCATTCATATCCTCGTGGTAATCGCCTGTACGAACTGATTGGAATGATAATAGTCCACCTTCTAAAAATCCATTGGAGCTACCGATGTGAGTTATAATTAATCGTTTTCCTTTTCCAGAGGGCGGATTTATTCCTGTTGATAGACCGTCTAAAAATGCTTGCCGGTGAGAAGTCACATTTTTGTCTGTCCATATTTTTCCAACTGTGTAGCCTTCGTTCAGCCATGTTTCGTCCAAATAGAAAATTGTTTTGTTTTCATTGCGAAATTTTCTTATTTTTCTCAAATAATTACGTCTCCAACATACTATTTCATCTTTTTCGAGCAAATGAGACTTCCGACTATGTTTTTCCCATCTAAAATTCATTTCTCTTAGAACTTTCCATAGTTTATCTCTCTTGATTGCAGGAAAGTCTTCTTTTACTGCCCCTAAAACTCTATCCAAAGTAGGGATCTCCTTATTGAAATAGAATGAATGCACCTTTCGTCTTATGATGGCCTTTTCGTCCTCATCGATCGGTATTGTTCGCCTTCCTGGAGATGGTTTTGGTGGCGTCACGGTTCCTGTCTTTTCTTCCCGCATCAGCCTGTAGATGGTTGCTTTTCCAATACCTGTCATCTTTGAACAAAGTTCCACTGCAGAATCGATACTTATTGCACTTTTTTGATATCTAAGTGCATTAAATACATTAAGCACAATAATCTTTTCACTAATGCTTAGCGCTGATTTCGCAGCTCGCTTAACTGGAATAAATCCTGAAAGACTCTCCATTTTCAAAAATTACCCAAATGTGTGTCCTAGAATACTCGCATTAGGTTTGTTCGCTCTTAAAATGACTCACAGTTTTATACCAATAAGTAGAGGTACCTAATTTTTCGTAACTACCTGAAAAGTAACATTGTGTATTAATTGTTCCCGGAATTCTCGGCATAATTATTTTTACCTGTTATGACAATAATGATTACTAAATTATTCGGATAAGTAAATAGGGTTCAAACCGGCACGTCAGGTAGGTGCGCCTATGGAATCGGCTGCTAAAAATGATTTATTACTATCAACCAATTTCAAATCGAGTATAAATTTCTTTAATATTTTATCTATAAAATATTGTTGCCCCGATATTATTTAAAAAGTAAAGCAAAGTAAGATTTGTTATTTAGGGTTATCGACCTACACACCTGGTGGTGTGGTCTAAGGTCCTTCTACCCCTGGACCTACATATATACAGTTTAATGGGGGTCCGAACCACGTTTTCCTAAAATCATTTCTAAAACTAATTTTGAATTGGATTTATTTTACATTATAAAATCGGTCAGTACAATCTATCGGATTTAGGGGTTGAATGCATCAACCCAGGCACGTCAAACGTCATAAAAAGTAATGATGTGGGTGCATGTGCAGTCGCCTGAGTGCCTCCATTCACCAACAGTTCGACAAGTGCCTGCAATGCCGTAATTGGGAAATAATTTACTCTCTTTGGGGTTGTTATTTTTCAACTACGATGCTGTGAAGGGGGTGGAATCACGCTGTGTGATTTATCTCAATAGAATTATATTGTAGGTTTGTTATGTAGGTTGTGATTTCTTAAGATTTATTGTATTTTTAAAGGTTATCTGGGATTTTTGGCAAAAAATTAATAGCCGGGTGAAAATGTTGGGTAATTTCTTTATTACAGTGAATAAAAGTATAATACAGTCCTATATATAACTACTAAACTTTGATACTATATAGATTTTTATATTGCTACTTTTTCTGTTCATAAAATCGCATATTAAAGTTACAAGCAGTCACTGTTAAGTTTTTTTCTTAGTTGTTTCGTTTTTTTTAATTATCCAGTATTGATTGCAAAGGGTCGAGAAGAAAAATTCTAATTTTGCGGGAATATACAATAAGTTCCCTCCAATTGCCAGAATGCAATGCGGAATATACACCAGGAGTAGGGTTGCCAAACGTCCCGACTAAAGGGTATGTCCCGCGTCCCGATACACTTCAAATCGTGACGTGATTTTAAAAAATTTCTAAATACCTATTACCACTCAACTATTTAAATTATTTAATCATAAATTTAAGATGTATAGTTTTAAGAGCATATACCATATTTTTTACTTTTGAATTTCATGAAAAGCTTGTACTTTTGATTATTGGATGCTTTTTCTGTTTATTTATTAAATACTCGTGCAAAAAAAATAGCGTCTCGATTTTTTGTCCCAAGTACCGATTTCTAAGCAGCTTTTAAACGCTGATACCCGATTTTGAAGATGTTGGATCTGCCAACCCTAACGCAGGAGTACCATTATTAGTCACGTGCTACCTATATATTGGTCTAGTCGCCCCCTAGGCGGTAACAACACAGACTAACGAAAAGTTTCTCAGTCTCAGCGAATATTCCCATTGGTCGGTGGGATCCTAAAGCATCGAGCGAGGCAAATCGTCCCTTTATCGCCTAGTGGGCGACTTAGACAACCAATTAACTTCTTAAATATAGAAACTATTTTTGACATGTGTCAATCATGAAAATTAAAATAATATACACCTTATAGACGTATTATGCCATATATAATTCTATTTTTTTCCAGTTTCGGCTCAAACTTTATCCATATTCTGATCGTTTTGTTTATCCTTTCTGGGAATCGTGAAGTAGTTTATAAGTAAATTGTTTTCCGCTTCGAAGTAGATACCTTTACCACTGTTTTAAGGCCCAGTTACGGTAACGTGGGATTGCTGCGGGCGACGCAACGGCAGGAACAAGAATCATATGAACATTTTCGTCATCCGTTCCCGCGCCGCGCTCGTCAGCTCCGCTCTTAGGCTGCGAAATGCAAGAAAAACGACTAAAACAAAAAATCACTGTAACCGTTTAATACAAAAATTGTTATATTTATTGCTTTTAGTTCCAAATATTTTTAGACTTAATATTTCTGGCTATATTTGCCTGTAATAGTTTTGTTATGTAACTGCTCTTTTCGAAATATACGTAAACATCAATAAGTATATTAAATGGAACAGGTATGTATCAGTTTAATTTCCTCAGACCAGAATATCTTAATCAAAAATCTCTTATTATCTGTTAGCTTTATACGGTAAGTATCAGATTTACATCGATTTAGTAGCAATTATTTGAAATGTATCTATATTGCAGACAATGACGACAATCAGGCCAAAATAGGGTAATGACAGGCCCGTAATCGGATTGTCCATGTAAATGGGCATTGTTGACAAATGGTAATTTAACTGTAGTTTTACATTGTTCGGGCCATGTAGAGAACGGACGATGATATTTATATATATATATATATATATATATATATATATATATATATATATATATATATATATATATATATATATATATATATATATATATATATATATATATATATATATATATATTTTTTTTTTTTTTTTTTCTTTTATTTCTTGGGTCTAGGTTTGTATGAATGAAAGTCTTTAAATTGACGATTGTCTATTTATAGTTTAGAAAACCCTACAATTATGGAGTTATTTTTAGAATGATATAAAAATTTTTATGTTTGTATGGACATTCACTACAAGACGAATAATTAATCTTTTGAAAAATTAAAATACAACAAATATAAAAAAATAAAACAAAATACGCACCTCGAATTTCTAGGTTTATAGGAAGACATTTCAGATATTCCTTCCTATAAACCTAGAAATTCGAGGTGCGTATTTTGTTTTATTTTTTTATATTTGTTGTATTTTAATTTTTCAAAAGATTAATTATTCGTCTTGTAGTGATTGTCCATACAAACATAAAAATTTTTATATCATTCTAAAAATAACTCTATAATTGTAGGTTTTTCTAAACTATAAATAGACAATTTTGAAAAAGCCTACTATGCTAGGCGAAATGTCAATTTAAAGAGTTTCATTCATACAAACCTAGACCCAAGAAATAAAAGAAAAAAAAATACAGCTTATGGTTTAAGAAAAGAAGAAATATATATATATATATATATATATATATATATATATATATATATATATATATATATATATACATATATATATATATATATATATATATATATATATATATATATATATATATATATATATATATATATATATAGCGTGTCTTCGGAAGTTCTTACCAAATGGAAAAAAATTGTATTATTGATTTTACGAAAAAAAGTGCCTTCATAAAAAGTTCTACCTTGTAAAAAAAGAGCATGGTTATTTATAAACTTGATGTAGGACAATACAGGGTGGCTTAAACAGCTGAAAATCACAATTTAAATTTAAATTATTTTGCCACCTGTATGTCCTATATACAGTTTTTGAATAACCATGCTCTTTTTTCACAATGTACAACTTTTTATAAAGAGGCACTTTTTTTCGTAAAATCAATAATAAAAATTTTTTCCATTTGGTAAGAACTTCCGAAGACACGCTGTATATATATATATATATATATATATATATATATATATATATATATATATATATATAAACTAATTCTTCTAACTGCGTGATGATTAATTAAAAACGGTAAACAATCCATTTGTTTATTTTTAGTTATATAAAGAGTTACTGTTTTTTCGTGCGAATGGGGAATGGGAAGTGATAAGTTTAGCACCGTGACAGCTTGCAACATTCAAATGGTGCAGAGCAGAGAAAAACGGCTTGTATATCCGTGACTCTTAAACTGTTTTTTTTCGGAACGTTTTTCCAGTAATACTTAATTCAAAATTTTAAGCATAAATCACTAAAATAAATTAATTCTCGTAAGACAATAAATTTTCAGCCTTCAGGAGATCGCGCATCGGATGAAGCCGTTAACGTAATTTAAGTAATGCAACCCTTACCCAGGGCTAACACCAGCCCCAGCCAACCTGGCTGCATCCCTTGGCAATCTTGTATATATTGCTATATGCTAATTGTCAAATACTTTGTACATATATAAATACTATTATATACGGGTATTAGACGTAAGAAAGCATTGTAAATATTCATTATGAATAATAAAGGATGTTTGAAAATGGAAAAAAATGGCTTGTATATCCTATCCTAGTTTTTATTCTCTACCTAACCCCAGAATACATAAGGTATTCTGGGACCTAACAACGTCAAGATCCGGTTTAATCTGATGTCCAGTCGAAAGCAAAAAGTTGGACTTTTGGTCAGTTCTGGTTAAACCGAAGTTATTTTGAGAATGTAGGTATAGGTATCAGGGGCGGATGGGGAAGGGTAAACCATGCCCGGGAAACCATTAGTACCGGACCGACCCGAGCAGCTCGTTGTTGTTTACCATTCATCCCGGGCGCCATCGTCCAGGACGGCACCGTCACGCCGGCCCGTTCCGGGCCGAAGACATCCAGCCCTTCGGGAAATCTCCTAAAGTCCCTGCCGGCCCATCCGCCCCTGATAGGTATCGAAATAGGGACATGTAACTTTTTTTGTAAAATGCACCATTTATATGCTACATTATCAAAGGTCAATAAGCAGGGCCGTTCCTAGGGTATCTGCCGCCCGGGTGCGAGAATAATTTTGCCGCCCCTTACCTAACCCAACCCCTTCCCCCAAAGTTGTTAAAACTTTACAAATAAAAAAGATAAAGTAAATTTAAGTTAAAAAAATTGTACAAATATACACAGTTTATTTAATAGAATATAATGTTACAACTTATTTGTAATGTAATAAAGAAATAAATACATAATTCATACATACAGGCAAGGATGCTAACATATCTACTATTTCTACTAATAAGTTATACAGTAAAGTTTGCTTTTCTAGCCTTTTTTAATGCAAATGTCTTAACAATGTTAGACACATCTATATTTTCTGACAGCTCTTTTTCAATACTAATAATGGATAAGTCTGAAAGCCTTTCTTGCCCCATTGTGGATCGTAGATAATTTTTTATTATTTTAAGTTTGGAAAAGCTTCTTTCCCCACTAGCTACTGTGACAGGTAATGTTAAGAAAAATCGTATAGAAATTACTAAGTTTGGAAATAGATAGATGAGGTTATTTGTGAATAGGTAGTTAATAACATTCAATGCGTTCATTTCAGAGGAAATATAGGGTGCAACATTGTCAATTTCATCATATAAATCTTGAGCTAAAATATCTTTTTGATTTTTACATGGATCACATAAACTATTCTCTAGAGCTTTACATTTTGCAAATCTAATTGATTTATCCATTTGAAGGAAATTATATAGGTTGTTAAGAAAATTAAACAATGTATCATGCTGCTTTATTTGCTCGAACCTTTCTTCCAATTTTGATAATGCGGTGTCCAATATTACAAAGTAAAAATTAATTTTGAATTGGTCAGCCGGGTCTTTAGGTGCCTCGTCTTCACACTCGTAATTAAATAATCGCTTTTTTGTTCGGGGTCTCACAATATTAATCGGAGGAAACGAAGGGTCACAGTCGATATCATTGGCAATTTTTTTGGCCTCTTCTAAAATATCATTAAAACCTTCATTTGACCTAATATTAGATAAATAAGTTTTCGTCTGCTCCAAGATTAAAACGATATTAGGTAGTGTAGAATCTGACTCCTGCATCACTTTACTTGCAATATTAATTTTTGTTAACACATTATTCCATGTAATAATAGAACAAATAAATTTAAACGACTTGATTTTTAAGAGTAATGAATTTGCCATATTTCTGGTTTCAGGGTCTCTGCTATTATCAGAATAAAGTGCAAATAAAGCGTCATATATTTTTGCCAAATTGTATCTAAGAACTATCAAAGCATCTATTCTACTTTCCCATCTAGTACTAGAAAGAGGTTTTAATGATAAAGTTGGGATTTCATCTTTTAAAACTTGCCAACGTTTAGTCGATGCAGAAAAGAAAACGTAAAGTTCCTGCACAATAGCAAAGAAATTTGTAATTTCTAAAGACGCTTTTGCAGCGTCATTAACAACTAAATTTAAGCTATGGGCCGCACAAGGCACGTAAAAAGCTCTAGGGTTTAATTCAAGAATTTTTTTTTGTAAACCATTATTGCGACCCTTCATATTCGCACCATTATCGTAACCCTGCCCCCTTAAATCTCCTAAACAAATGTTGTGAGTCTCCAAAAAATCCAATAAAACATTGGTTAAGCCTTGTCCTGTCGAATCTGATATTGAAACGAATCCCAAAAAATGCTCCCTAATTTCTATTTGCTTTGATGTATTATTTAATAAAACAAACCTTACTACAACAGTAAGTTGGTCTTTGTGACTTACATCAGGAGTCGAATCTAAAATAATAGAAAAATATTTACTAGCTTTTAACATAGATATAATTTCATGTCTTATTTTCTCTCCCAGAAGGGAAATTAGTTCGTTTTGAATATGAACACCTAAATAATGAGGCATATTTGATGGAGTCCTTCTAATCCTGTTAATATGATCGGATATCGTATCATTAAAGTTTGCAATTGTTTCAATTAATTTTAAAAAGTTTCCATTTTGTTGCTCATATATCTTGTTATTTTCACCCCTAAAACTCAAATTTTGACTGGCTAAAAATTTAACAACATAAATTATAATTTTTAAAACAGAAACCCATCTATCTTTTTCCATGCTTATTAATTTCTCATTTAGTGAATCAGTTGTCGTTTTAGAAGAAATTGATTGTTTTAGATCAATCCAAGATTTTGTATTACAAATGTGACCTTTTGATTTTTCATGTCGTTCTATAACCTGACTTAAATGTCTCCAATCATTATAACCCTCAACTAAACCACTAGAAAAAGTTTTAAATATTTTGCAAGGAAAACAATATACACAGTCTTTTGATTTAGAATACACCAGCCAAACTCTTGGAATTATTTCCCCATTACACAGTTTTTTTTTATAATAAATAGACGAGAAACCTCTATTGTATTTATTTAAAGGAAACGTTATATCAGCTTCTGTCAGTTGGGTAGGCCCTAAGTCTATCAGAGTTAATTTAATTTTATCCAATAAAACAGCAGACCAATAGTTAGGATCCTCATGAACATGAAGATTTTCATTTTCAAAACTTACTTCTTCAGGACTTTGTTCTTTTAATAAAACACCTGCTTCCATTGTAGTTTTGGTATTCGACGAGTCCTCCTTGTTTTCCCCGCTACTGACCACTATGAATTCGGTCTCCGTCACATTTACATCTCGAGCTTGGGAACTTGATGGTGCCTCCTGTGATGTTGTTGAGATTAAAAACGTTTCGAGTGAACCACTAGCCTTTTTAACTAATTCTTCCTTTTCACGCTTTCTTTTTCTGTACTGTGCGCCAGAAAGCCTTTTTCGATTATCAGACATCTACCAAAAAAAAATGAATCCGAGTTATGATTCGTCGAAAAAATTTTGTTTTCGAAGATTTAAAGAAGCATAAATTAATTAAGCTTTGTTTTTCGAAAAATACCAACTTTTGAAAGGAAACTTTACAAAATTTTTTATTTTGTCTGAAAATTTCAACATTTTTAATCAAAACAAAAAAATATTAAGATTATGCTAATCTTTAATTAAACTATATTTTACTAATAAAAAAAAGAAAAATGTTTTACTATTGTTATTATGTTGGTATTATTATTTAAGTTATAAATTTGTTACGCAATATAAATTTAATTTAACAAAATATTATTTAAATTTTATTTAACCGCGCAAAAGCAAAATATAATCAAATTAACGTATGTACTCACCTTTAATTTTTACTGTCTCTCTAACCAGGATATCAAACAAAAACTTTTTAAGCTGTTGCGATTTACACGATTACACGTTTAAAATTAAAATAAAAGAAATTATCCCGGTGCGTGTATTTATATGCTTTGACCACAGACGAGTATTTTCCTGTAAAATCTTCCTCGCGACCGACGTGAAAAATAGCTTAAGACGAGTTAAAACAAGAAACTGTTATACTTGCCACTGGTTGTGGCCTGAATAAGTTGTGTATATAAAATTTGAATTTGAAATATAATTAATAATATTTAGAATAGTACATATATTCAAATAATATTAGAATAGTATTATTTAAATGATAATATTTAGAATAATATTTATGTATTATATTAATTTAATGATAAATTAATTTTTCCCTTTTTTATAAGGCGGCTCGCGCCGCCCCCTAGGCTTGCCGCCCGGGTGCCCCGCACCCTCTGCACCCCCGGGTCGGAACGGCCCTGTCAATAAGTATCGATTTTCAAATATCAGTGTCTCCCAAACTGTTAAATTTAGTCGTACCTAGGTTTTAACAAAACAAAATTTAATAAAATAATATACAGGGGTTAGGCTGTCCCTTTTTGTAAGATTCCTGCACAGTCAGTTAATTTTTTTTAGATGCGTACGTGTCAATAAGTTTACTTGTACGTAGATGTTAAGTTTATATTAGTTATCCTTGTTAATAGGGAAATTTTGAACTACTAAAATTATTTACTTTGCAAATTGTTTACTTTTTTATGATTTGTAATAATGTCATTGGTCATTCTGTAGTTGAATAAAAAAATAGCCAAAGTTCAAATAAGCTTTAATGCCATAGAATTCCAAATTTTGTTAAAGCATCAACCGAACCTAATCTTAGTAGCTTTACTAAGTATTAACAACGATTGATCAACAACTGAATCGTTGGTATCAAATGAATAAATTTATAGACATTTTATAATTTTTGGGAGAAGAGGTTACAGACGAAGTTTTGAACTTATTGATGATGAAACAACCAAAAAATTTTTTAATAAGGCTGAGCCAAGATTAATTTTCTCCAGTAAACTTAAAGAATGTTTGAACACCACAGTGCAGGAAGCAGAAATTATAAAGGATCTCGGAAACTAAGAACAGCACAGACAACGTAGCATAAATTATGTCTTAAACAGGAAATTTCTCTCTAATTTAATTGACCCCCCAGCGATTACAGTTTTAGAGATAGCAATACTACTATCGCTAATGGACGTCCTGTATAAAATTATTCTTAATAAATGAAAAATAATATTATACAGTGTATGTGTTCGTGTTCCCAACCTTGGCTACCAAGTTACCAAAAAAACTTTTCATGTCATTTTAGTAATAAGAGTTTATCTTGTAGTTGGTCATAATAAAAGTATTTTTTGATATTTTTATTGCCTATTTTTTTCTTTGAAGGAGAACCGTATTTCGAATTTTATTCACAATAGACAACGACTATTTCTGGTTAGTTGCTGAGGATTTCTATTTTAATCCTTTATTTTAAAAGATAAAAATAACAGAAATATGAAAGAGGAATTAAGCGCAACCATACTGTGGTAATAAAGTGAATACTTACCATAATTAATTTTTAATACTAGCAGCTAGTTAGCTGTTTACTTGCTATAATTAAGGTATTAAGTAGGAGCAACTAAGCCCTATACTAGCTACTAATAACATACATACCAGTGATAAATAAAGTACATTACTAGTAGCTAATAGTCTGAATATTACTGTGTAAAATTAAAATACTAATCATAAATAGCCAACTATTAGCAGCTATTAATATTTTATTTGTGGCAACTTAACTAGATATTAGCCACTAATAAACATTAACCTGCATTATCGATGGGCATACTAGTGACAATTAAAATGTCAACTAGTGGTTATTATTCTCTATAATTGTCACTTGCCACTTTAACACGACTTTTAACTAAATACTAGCCACTAATAAACATTAAGTAGCCATAAACAACGAACATACTTGTGACAATTCTAGTGTTAACTAGTGGTTATTATTCTTGATATTTACCACTAATAACCTGACTATTTATGACAACTAAAGTAAGTACTAATCTATGAACTACTAGCAAGCAATCTGTATTAGCAACCTAGTGTTGGCTACCCTAAGTATACACATACGTATACAACTTTTTACTTAGGATAATTAGATTTTTACTTATGGTTAGTAAAACTTTTTCTCGGTGTACGTAAATCTTACTCAAATTCTACGATGCCTTCTTTTTTTTTAAATAAACGTTTAAATTAATTTTATCGTGTTTCATTATGTGCCCTTTTTGAGTTTACTTACAGGAGCTTTAGTTATTGGTAGTGGGCTGTTTGACACATTTATAATACTGTAAGTGGCGCCAAATTAAATTTGTTTATTGGCTCACACGAACGATGTTGAAGAGTGTACATTTATTGTTGGTAACTACATTGATAGGGCATTAGCAGGTGATATTATTGAACTAAAATTAGTAAACCCCCCTCAAATAAACTGCCCCGCTACATTAGAGCTAGTCGATGGCTTGTTGTCATATTATACATCTTGGCCTTTACTATAACAACTATTATTTGATGGCAGCAATAATTGTTATAAGTTATAAGATGTCCTATTTTTATGATTTCGTAAATATACGGTTTCCGTTTCAAGGAATTATACAAATAACGAATGCGACACGCTTTAAATAAACAAAACATTTTTTCAATCTAGAAATTCCCTCAAAATATCAAATTGAAATTATCTAATTGTTGTTTACGAATTTGGCTGATTTATAGGCTAACAATTATCTGAATCCACCACTATAGAATTAATAAAGGCTCCCCTGCCAATTGTAGCTACGTGATTGTATTGTATTGTAACCCTGATCGTTACCTATTTTGTTGAAAGTGTGGATTACAAATAAGGTGACGGGAAAAAAGTCACACATAGTTAATTCTTAAATTATTTGTTTTTAAAAGAATATGGCGCCACCGCGAGAGTACAATAAATTCCTCAGTTTTCCCCCTCGAACGAGGTCGACCCCTTCCTGGGGGCTAAAGAACAAATTTTCTCAAATTCTGTTCGCCTTAAGTGCAAATTTGTATTTCTCGTAGAAATGACCTTCCAAGATTGAACAAAGTTGCGTGACCTCTACTCTAATGTACTTGCTTTAGTTTATGGTACTACCTATTTAATTTTAACAAGTGATATTTGTTGTAAATGTATCCAGTAATAAGAAAAATAACTCCGATCAAGTGCAAGTTGAAACTCGCGCTCCGAGGGTTCCGGATAATACTTGGGTGGAAAACGAAATCCTTGTTATTTATTGTGATAAAACAATAATAACATAATAATTAATTGCATTTAATCTAAAAATTTAGGGAAATTAATGTTATTATTTCTCTGCTACAATACACCACAAGGGTAATTTTATAAGTTAAGTAATTAACCAGATCTCTCTATGTGCGAGGTTTAACTTGGTCTTAGGGTTGCCATATTTTTAAATCGAAAATAACGGACACCTGTAACTTACAACTATGATTGTATAGGCGTATTCGCCAAAAAGTCTGGAGCCAAGGGGCTTACTGAATATCAGCTGGGATATTTATGATAAGATCTATGAAAATTTTTCGAAAAGCAATTTTTCAAAACTATTTTTTTTCGAAAAGTGCATATCTACAAAATTTAACAAAATATGTTTGACAAAAGAAAACTTTAATTTTTTTTTTAAATCCCCACAGAATTGATGTGCTGGTTCACACTATAGAGAAGGATTTAGATTCGGAAATGGGCCTTTTTCCAATAAAACTACGTTCAGATGATATTTGAACGTAATACTTTGATTAGTAATTGTTATTGATTCAAGTATACGATTATATTTCTTATACCAAGGAATTATGTAATCTATAAAAAGTATTAAATTTGTCACAAATTACAGGATCAGGTAATTGTGCTGTTTGGGGCCATTTTTGATTAGATATCGCAACCCTTCCTTACTCTAAAAACGATGATAAAGTAGTTTAAAGACAGGTTATAAAAATATACATATAATAAAGAGTTAAGGCATTGCTCAAATCATTGAATCAAGAAATAAATTTAATCAAGTCTTAGAGTCACCTTTGACAATGACATTAGCATAAGTGCTGTTACATTACAAGTGTCTATCGGTATCCATTTGGTTTTGAGAATGATGACAGAAACCCATTTTACAACGAAGAGATCAATTATGTCTCTCTCTCATGTTCTTTCTCTCTCATTTTTTTCTCTCTCGTCTTCTTTCTCTCTCATACTCGTAAAATTTTTACAGCTAGTAGAAAGTTAGGTTATGTGAAAGATTAATATAATATGACATGAATATTTGAAGCCTGTCCCATAATATAAGTTGTTTTTGCAGTGTAAAAATATACTTAAAAAGTTTATATAAAGTATTAGCAGCTTAAATTCCTGTGCTATATGAATCTGGGACTATCAACTATTGAAATATTAAGCAAGGTACATATTTGTTCGCCTTTACATTACTTGGACCTGGCGTTATGGGAATAACGCCGACCCGATATAAAGTTGAGAATAGTGGGCATTACAGAAGATTTCTTTAGTTACTGAGAAAGTAGTGAAAATTGCGCCCTAGAAACGTTTGGTTTCAGTTTAAAGCTGAAGTGTCATTAAAAGTGTATCTATCCTTCTGGAACTAAGACTCAACATTTACAGTTAAAAATTGTGAAACTACTTGGTATATTCGATTAAACAATTTTTATCGCGTCTTTAACTTACACAAAGATCACTGTTCGCAGGTAGGCTATATTATAGATCCATTTTCATTATATATCGGAGAATAGGGAATATTTTTTAACCTTATTATAAATTGTTTATCCTAATAAAAATATTTACTCATTTTTGAAATTTTTCCTTTATTTATTTAAATACTTTTCCTCCGATCCTTTTAGTGCAAATTGTTGGTTAGAGGTAGTATTGTTATTTGGGCAGGAAACAATTTTAAATGCTATAAAATAATAAGGTTAGTGTGGCTATGCTGACACTGTTTTTTTTTTAATAAAAACGAGATTTTTGCAAATAATGCTGTTTGTGTTCAGTAAAAACAAAGGTATTTTGCTATAAAATCATAAAACTTACGGAAGTATTTTGTCAGGTTAGAAAATTATTTTTATGACAACTCCGATTAAACTTTCACTGTCTCACTATAGGCAACCAGAAATACTTGCGCAAAACAAGCAAAGCCAACAACATCGTTTTTATTTGTCTTTTACTAATGCCCCCTTTTGCTAACAAGGATAGAAAGAAACCGGATTCCGCTGGGATTTTATCAGGAAAAAAACGAAGTTTGCGATGACTATCTTTCGAAGTATATAACCAGCAATACTTCCACAAGCAAAGAATGTACGATAAAAATTTGAACAAATCCTTTTTTTATTTGTCTTTGTCTAATGCACTTTCGCCAACACGGATAGAAAGAAATCTGATTCCTCCGTGATTATCAGGAAAGAAAAGATGAATATTGTGATCACTAAAATATGTTCTGGTGTAAACGGTCCATGGAACTGGCCAATAGGGTTAATTCTTGTTCAATTGTTTTTTCTGTCATCATTCTCAAAACCAAATGGATACCGTATAATTAGTTTAATTCTTGATTAAATTGTTTATGTAACTATACGGTATCCATTTGGTTTTGAGAATGATGACAGAAAAAACAATTGAACAAGAATTAACCCTATTGGTCAGTTCCATGGACAGGTTACACCAGAACATATTTTAGTGATCACAATATTCATCTTTTCTTTCCTGATAATCACGGAGGAATCAGATTTCTTTCTATCCGTGTTGGCGAAAGTGCATTAGACAAAGACAAATAAAAAAAGGATTTGTTCAAATTTTTATCGTACATTCTTTGCTTGTGGAAGTATTGCTGGTTATATACTTCGAAAGATAGTCATCGCAAACTTCGTTTTTTTCCTAATAAAATCCCAGCGGAATCCGGTTTCTTTCTATCCTTGTTAGCAAAAGGGGCATTAGTAAAAGACAAATAAAAACGATGTTGTTGCCAATAAAAAAAAATAATCAAACATTTCATCACATGCGGCTTTGTTTGTTTTGCGCAAGTATTTCTGGTTGCCTATAGTGAGACAGTGAAAGTTTAATCGGTGTTGTCATAAAAATAATTTTCTAACCTGACAAAATACTTCCGTAAGTTTTATGATTTTATAGCAAAATACCTTTGTTTTTACTGAACACAAACAGCATTATTTGCAAAAATCTCGTTTTTATTAAAAAAAAAAAAACAGTGTCAGCATAGCCACACTAACCTTATTATTTTATAGCATTTAAAATTGTTTCCTGCCCAAATAACAATACTACCTCTAACCAACAATTTGCACTAAAAGGATCGGAGGAAAAGTATTTAAATAAATAAAGGAAAAATTTCAAAAATGAGTAAATATTTTCATTAGGATAAACAATTTATAATAAGGTTAAAAAATATTCCCTATTCTCCGATATATAATGAAAATGGATTTATAATATAGCCTACCTGCGAACAGTGATCTTTGTGTAAGTTAAAGACGCGATAGAAATTGTTTAATCGAATATACCAAGTAGTTTCACAATTTGTTGAGTCTTAGTTCCAGAAGGATAGATACACTTTTAATGACACTTCAGCTTTAAACTGAAACCAAACGTTTCTAGGGCGCAATTTTCACTACTTTCTCAGAAACTAAAGAAATCTTCTGTAATGCCCACTATTCTCAACTTTATATCGGGTCGGCGTTTCTGTTATTCCCATAACGCCTGGTTCAAGTAATGTAAAGGAGAACAAGAACAAATATGTACTTTGCTTAATATTTCAATAGTTGATAGTCCCAGATTCATATAGCACAGGAATTTAAGCTGCTAATACTTTATATAAACTTTTTAAGTATATTTTTACACTGCAAAAACAACTTATATTATGGGACAGGCTTCAAATATTCATGTCATATTATATTAATCTTTCACATAACCTAACTTTCTACTAGCTGTAAAAATTTTACGAGTATGAGAGAGAAAGAAGACGAGAGAGAAAAAAATGAGAGAGAAAGAACATGGGAGAGAGACATAATTGATCTCTTCGTTGTAAAATGGGTTTCTGTCATCATTCTCAAAACCAAATGGATACCGATTAGAACAAAATGTTTTATTTTGCTTTCTAAAATAAATGATCTACCCAGAGGTATATTTATAGGGGGGAGCGCCCCCCAAGTAGGCGGTCGAGAAATTAAAGTACGGGCTTTTGGGACCTAGTAAGAAGAAAAAAATATCGAAATGATTAAATTTGTTAATAATTAATTAATTAATCGCTGCCATAGTTCTTATTTGGGACATCAACCAATTTTATAAAGTTGAGAAAATCGCCTCTAAAGTTTAGCAAGTCGGTTTAGCTATAAGAACACTCACTTTTGCAATAATTTTTTTTTAGTTAATGCAAATAATAAAATATTAATCGTTCTGACATCTAATTTTTGAGTAAATTGTTTTGATTTCGTTAATTTTCCATTTTTCATTGGCACATGTCCCAAAGTTCTAACTGAAAGGGATTATTATGTGCACATGTCCCAAAAAGTAGTGATGTAATTATTTCTTATTTGGGACTTCTAGTAGGATTTATATGGGCGAAATTAATTATTTAGTTGTTTCGAATTCTTTTAGTTTTTAACAAAAAAAAAACAAATGAGTGTAGTGTTTTTCATTTTTTTAATTACAACCTAGATAGTTAACATAAACAAAGTAACAAATCAAATAAACATACATCCTAAAAAATAATTACAAAATTATGTTTTCTAAAAATATTATATACCTACGTTAAAGACAGAGCTGGGTAGTAATTCAAATAAAAGAATTGAGAAAAGTAATTGAAATTCTTATTTCAAGCACATACAAGAAATTGAAGTACATAATAAAAGAACTTGCCAGCACTTTTTTTTACTACAAAAGGACTTACAAGGACTAAATTGATGTATTTTGTGGTAAGCCAAATACAAAAAGTGGTTCAATTACCTTCTTAAATATTTTGTGCTTGAAGCACATCTGAAAATAATGTAAGTAGGTATTTGTTAATTAGTGCTTGAGAAAATTTACTTGAATGCTTTATGCTTTGTACTTCAAATACTTTTACAAAGTGCTTTACCCAGCTCTGGTTAAATAGAATAACCATAGTTTCTTTCAAATGGTTTTCATGATTAGGTATACGAATATAAGTAGGTAAAGTTATCATGAACATACTGTGAATATTGTAATTTACAGTTTATTAGAAACTATTTGATAAAAGGTCCTATCGTTCTCCGGCGTAAGCGGAAGCATGCTAAAATTGTGTTCCTTTTTTTCGTTAAGATTTTTGGGATCAGGTTTCTTTTTAGTTACAGCAATTTCTTTAAAATTTAAAGACAGCTAGGTCGCTTTTGTTTTTGCGTGATGGAGTTTTCCTTATTAAATTTACCGATATTCCTGAGTTTTCTGGAAACGACGTTTTATGTTTTATACACTGGCTACCTGCCTGAAAATAATTGTGGCATATGTATCACTCGATCTTCTACAAGCTTTTGATAAAAATTTTCTGTTTTTTTAATTAAATAATAAGGAAATTTCTTACCATACATAACTTTAAATTTAAAATGTTAGCTGGTTTGTTACACCTATTATAGAAAGTGTATAATAATATCCGCAAATAAAATTAATTACTCAAATCTAATACTAAGTATGTATTTTATTATTAATATAACTTTTAACCGTAATAATAGAAAAATACTTTTAAACTTACATTCTTATTTTTACACACACTGAAAATCACGAATAATAAATATTCTATTAATATAACCTTACTTTATAGCTCTTTTCTAATGGTCAAATTATATATGTCCCACTAAAGACTTGGACTGCTTCACACAATGAGAACGTCCCTATTGGTCGAAAGTCACATGTCCGTAACTAGCACTAAGCTTGATTACACGTGTGTCCCACACAAGCGTTAGATTAAGTTACAAAAGGATTTGTCCCAAACAAGAACTTAAGGCGCAAGTAAAATTTGCACATGTCCCAAAGTGGAATCCAAAAAAACATATTTAGGATAGTAATTTTGTTAAAATTTTTTATTGGGTGAATTCTTCTAAGGTATAATAGACCATAAAGTCAATAATCTCATTTTGGGTAGAAATGGCGTATGTCCCAAAAAAGAACTAAGGCAACGTAATATTATTCATCCAAAAAAATTGTATGCCTGTTATATTAACAATTGGATTTTGTGCAAGGAAACAATATAGGTCTCAAATGAATATTTTTTTCTTCTGCAAAAATATTTAGATAATAATTAATTATTGAATAAATAATGTATTATTATTTAAAATAACTTTTTTTTATGTTATAGAAGAAAACTGGACACATACAATATCACTAGCCGCGTGTAAATTGTATTGTACATTGTCAGCTGTTGAGTAGCTTAAGAATCAATTTTAAAAATTACCATGAAATTTAAATTAATAAAACGATATATACTTCTTAGTTTGATTGGTTTTTAACCAAACAATTAGGAACACTCCGTTGTAATAGACAGTGGATAATAATAATTAATACAAAACCCAACGTAAGGATACTCGTCTGCCTCTCAAAAAATCAAAAGCGCATGAAAGCAGCATACTAATAGAACCATGTGAAAAAGCTAGCACATATTGCTATAAATAGGTAGCAGCGTGGACAAAGCAGAGTGGTCAACTTTCATCGCAAGAAGTAATTAATGTCTATAAACACTCGTCAGGCTCGACATGGAGCTTCATCCTACTAATCAAGAGTTCTTTAAGCTGTTGACATAATCCTGCGTTTGCTACCGACGACTGCAGTGCTGCTGCACTTGCAGAATGGCTGTTTTTCTTTGTAAATAGAAAGAACAGGATCGCATTTTAAAATGCCTAGGAGAAGGATCGGACTTCGAAATTATAAAATATAGCTCTTAACTTTTGTCTAAAATTTTTTATTAATAGTATATTATGCACTTATGCACACAGTGCCATTCAAATGGTACACCTGTTAACAAAAAAATCGTATACGTACAGGCTAAATGCCGGTTCCCTAAGAACATTCATCAATAAACGTTTAGACTGCAAATTAAATGTACGATTTTATTGACCACGACTCTTCCATTGGGTACCTTGGGAAAATTAGTATCAGTATCAGTAAAAACTTCTGCGTATAAGCAATGCAGTGGTTGATTTAAATAGTTTTCTTAGTTTCGAATTACTTAACTCAGCAGGCTTACGTTAAAAGATATAATACAAGCACATAAAGAGACACAAGGCAATACAAGAATATATTTAAGCAAGGATGATACCTACTAAAATCTTGAAATGTTAAACACAGTCAACCTAAATAGTATTGGTAGTACGTATAATTTAAGTGCTGTCAAATTATTGAGAGCACTTACTCGTACGTATTCAATCTAGAGTACCTCTATTAAGAGGTACTCTAGATTGACATGCTGACATATCAACCAATGTATTTCTTCCATGTGCGTATACAGGGTGGTCCAAAAGTAATGGGACACAGAGCAACCGCAGATTTCTTATGTCGAAATAATGCGATTGATTCAAACTTACCTAATTCCAAAACTGATAATAACCAAGATACAGGGTGTCAAAGTTTTAATTTTATTTTCGATTTTTTCCAATAATTTCTCAACAAAATGATATAGCGACACGAATTAGGGATTCGGAGATTTTTTGAGGCGAAGAATTCAAATTCTTCCGCACTTTTCATGTCACTAGTAGAGGGCGCCACCTACGGCATACCGCACTTTTTTTAAATGGCATAACTTTTTTTAAGCTTAGTGTATCGATCTGACTAGTGGAAACATCGATTATCCTACTTTTTCTACGTCAAAAAGGTATACCTTACTGAAGTCGCTAGGAGTAACCATTTCCGAGATAATCGCATTTGAAATTTCGTATGCAATTAAATACATGTGGTTCAAAAGTAATGGGGCCTAGAGCAACAGTGAATTTCTGACTTCAAATTAATATGATTTAGCTAAATTTACTTAGTTTAAAAGTTGATATTATAGGAGATACTTATGATACTGAAGATTTAAAAAAAACACACTTAACACACACCACCATTTAATAGGTCTTAAAAGTTAATAACAAAAGAGTGCGAAACTTAATGAACAGTTTTCTGAACGATGGATAGGCCGTAGGGGCCCCTTGTCTTATCCGGCGCGATGTCGGGATTTTAATCCTATGGACGTCTGTATTTGGGGTCATTTGAAATCGATTGTTTATTATGACAGTTCAATAAACAACCATAATGAGTTAGGTCAAAAATTATAAATGCTGTTGCTCTGCTCAGAAATGGTAGGAATCTTTTGGTTAAATTCCGATAGCGTACAGCGAAATGTATTAAGGTAAGGTGACCATGTTGAGCAATTGTTATCAAGAGGTTATCAGTTTTACTTCTAATAATTTTGTTAAAGCATTATTAACTTTTAAGTGTTATTAAACTAATTATTAAATAAAAAAGTTTCATTAAAATAAAATTAGTATTGCCGCATGAATAAGTGTTCTAATTAAGAAATCTTTAGTATTATAAGTAACTCCTATAATATGAACTTTTGAACTTATTAAATTTAGCTAAATCATATAGTTTTAAGTCATAAATTAAGTCATAAGTTGCTTTATGTCCCATTACTTTTGCACCACACGTATTGAATTGCATAGGAAATTTCAAATGCGATTATCTCGAAAACGGTTACTTCTTTGTTAATTTATATTAAAATTTGTTTGTTGTTTAATATTCATACCTTTTCGACGTAAAAGAAGTAGTGCAATCGATTTTTTCAATAGTCAGATCGATCTACTAAGCTTAAAAAAAGGTATGTCATTTAAAAGAAGTGCGGTATGACGTAGGTGGCGCCCTCTACTAGAGACATCAAAAGTATGGACGAATTTGAATTCCTCGCCTCAAAAGCCCCCAAATCCCTAATTTCGTGCCGCTATATCGTTTTGTTGGGAAATTATTGGAACAATCGAAAACAAAATTATTCCCGTCCAAACCTCCAATCCTTCAAATCCCGTGTCAATAGACTACATTTCCCTTCTCACCAGACGCCCACGGTACGTTAGTACTTAGGCTTGAAGTCTACGTGGGATGTCTTAGATAAAAAAAAAACTTTGACACCCTGTATCTTGGTTATTATCAACTTTGGAATTGGGCAAGTTCGAATAAATCGCATTATTTCGACATAAGGAATCTGCTGTTGCTCTGTGTCCCATTACTTTTGGACCGCCCTGTATATTAGGTTAGAAAGAGGACAAGCAAAACAATAATACATTTCTCCGATTCATGTAGATGCTTAGGAGCATAGCAAAGTTTAAAGAAAGCGCATTTGTTAAAAAAAATTATTGTTCTTTATCCTCTTTTAAATCTAGTGTAAGCCATAAACGACTTCTTAAAGGTCTGCTCTAGGATATGAGTTGTACAAAAAATATAGGAAAGTATGTCATATCCTATAAGCGTATTATGTGTTGCAACTTAGATGACTACTATTATACTGCCATTCATGAACTGGGATTGTTTAAATTAACTACATGCCATGGTATAAGAAAACAAGGAACGATCTTCCGCAGTCAAATGTCGGGGCAGCGCAAGACGTCACGCTGGGAAACAAATCAACCCGACAGCGTAGAATTTAGTCGCCCTTTGGCAACACTGCTCCATACACTTAATGTTGAACTTGAAGAATTAAAAATCTTAATATGAAACGACACAGCGTTGCCATGTCGGCATTGTCGGCGACCAAGTCAAGACCTACTCTTGAGTTTCCCGTATATGACCCACCATTGTGTCATATACCTTTGTTTTCTTCTACCATGCTATGCATTGCAAAGAGATGGGATGGGACGAGAGTGGTTGATTATAGGCGCGGAATTGGTAAACCAAAACCTGAGGTGATTTAGTTGATCTATGATCATCACAACTTTATTACTGTCACAAATCAGAAACTCATGGTGACCGCGTCACGATTGTGACAGTAACAGTTGCGTCACAATAATTATGATAAAGTAGCTATTTTTATATAGACTTGTAGATTGTCTTTTCAAAATAGGTATTATCTTATAATATTTTTTGTATGTAGCCATTAATTTATTGTTCACACTTGTTTCTATTATTCTTTCTCCAATAAAAGTCATTATTTATATGTATTTGATATCATTACAGGTTGGAAAAGAAACAAGGAAAATTTTTAGATATTCCTTTCTAGGATTAGTAAAATATTTACTGTACATCTGGTACACACATCAAAATGAAGTAGTTGGTGTGATCATAGTTGTTAAATAGTAAAATTAAGTGCAAACTTTGATGTCTAATTTTTGAATGTATAGGTATATTTTTGATTCTTTTTATGAACATTCATAACCAAAATTAATATTTATATAGAGCTTATGATGTTTCCAATATAAAATACTTCCTCTATAGCGAGGGTAAAAATGTGTTTCTTATATATCTTCCTAAAGCACGTCACTTATCAACTACCCTAAATTTAATTACGATCTGTATAGATGCTTGTTTTAAAAAGGTCTGATAATGAATATGTAAAGTATTCAATACCAGTAACCAATAATAAAAAATTTTGTGAGAAAGAAACTATTGCCTTTCACTAATCCTTCAGAACAAAAATTGCGACACTATAAGCTAAGGTTCCTAAAACCGGTACTGTAAATCCATTCTGTATGTTATTCATAAATGAAAACGCTATATTTGCTTTTCATTATTGACCATTCTTAAGTGTATTTGTTCACAATGTACCTAGATTTCACCGAGCTAATGTTGTGTTTGTATAGATTTACTTGAACATTTGCACAGTAGAATCTAATAACTATAGGATTTTAAACACAGGTTTTAAAGCTCCTGTATAAGTTTTCAATATCTCACATATTTACAATAAAATTATATATTTCTGTAATAAACTGCTAGTAATTAGATATTTTTAGTTTTATTAAATTAACGGGCACACGATAAATTATTATAGTAGTACCAAGTAAGTATCAAGCGGTAACAATAGATCTAAGCACCACTGTCGCGAATATGTACTTTTATTTGGAGCACTGGTTACGATTATTATACATGATCACCCTATTGCGCTATTAATATATCTTGTTAAGAATTCAAAACCCGCACATAACATAACAAAAAAATGTTGATGTCAAGTTATGTAATAATTTTGCAATTGTCAATAGAAAGTCATTAGGAAAATATAAGGAATTTAGTTGAATTCGTAGTAGAATTCTAAAGTTGGTCCTTCGACGGAAAAGAACAGCGCTATAGAAGAATCCAGAAATAGAGAAGAAAACAAGACAATAAATGAAATTTGTATAAGTCAAATGCACAAAAGTAACAATGGTACTCCTCCAAGAAGATTTGGGGAACAAAGCGGTGCTGAGTACAAGTTAAATGAAGTTCTAGGTAATACTAATACACAAAATACTATCCGTCAAAAAGACTACAGTCGCTCACCCGAAATCTGTAAAAATGTGTTAGCTGGAAATATTCTGCAGTTATTATATCGAGTCGGAGAAGCAATATTAGGTCAGAGATTATTCAGCCCACAACTTTCAGTTTTCCAAATTTCGTCATTCTTAGGCAAAACACACAAAAGGCAATATCAGATATTGTTCAGATCAATAAATAATTGTCCACCAGGTGTGTTTAAATTTAGAAAGTATAAGTCGGGTCGATTTTGTCAAAAATGTCTAACGTCTCGATGGTAAATATATAGTAGTTGAAGATGTTACATCCAATAATATAAAAATTCTCTAAGAAGAAAAATCACAACTTACATTAAGAAATATTAATATAGAAAAAAGATTTGCAAGGAAAGAAGTGCAAATAAAGAAACTGTTGTTGGGGGAACAGAACTGAGTTCCAAATCGTTGATACTGAAAATTTGTACCAATACTTATTTAACATAGATAGATAAATGGTTAAAAGAATCATGCTCTGAAACATCTAGGTTTAAAATACAAGGTGAGTCAGATTATTTCTTTGCTGGGGGAAAAGATGGAGAAAACAAGGCTGATAAGAAAATAATATACTTTTAGATATAGCTTAGCAGCCACTACTAAATTATTACAAAGACCATTCTTGTAGTGTATTACTCAACCTGAGCATGAGAGAGCTTATTCATTTCTCAGGTGAATTTTTTCAACTAAAGAATATAATCTAATTATGGCAATTTGTTCTGTCTGAATCAAGCGATATCAGGAAGAGCTAGAGAAACAGTAAAAGCATCGCCTGCTAATGTTCTCAAAATTATTAAAACGTTAGAAATGAATTTTGGTAGATCGAAGTAGATTGTTTTATCTTTAATAGAGAAAATAAAGAAATTTCTATTTGTAGATGAAAATAAAATTAATTCATTTATTTCTTTTTTAAGCATGACAAATACCATGACAATTACAATGAAAAATATGAATTCGACTATTTTTATATAATCCAGAGTTGTCATCAAATATGATCGAAAAACTTCCGCCAATTCAAAAATATAGCTGGGGAAGGTTAAAGCAACAGAAAGGTGCACAGGATATTGCAGTTTATTTAGAAGATTTGGCTATTTGGTATAAAGAAAAATTTGTGCAATGACTGCAGTCTGTAATCCATTAAAAAAACTATTATGACTGTCAAGAAATTGAATAATATTGGTTTTGAAAAATGCTGTGTATTCTGCAAAGAACACACTCATGAAATAAAAGATTGTGATCTGTTTCTCGATATATCAATTTGAGACAGAAATCAAACTGTTGTAAATATGGGATTATGTTTTCTGTGCCTTGTAAATTTGGACATAATATGGTGAATAGGTGTTTTATGAAGACAATATGTGGAGTAAATGAATGCAAAGGAACACAGTCATCTACTTCATACTGGCAAAAAGAAAAATACGGAATTAAGAAACGATAGCAAAGATGATAACCACAACAATTATAAAGAATCTGTATATAAAATTTTTTGGTCTAAGCTGACAAATAAAGATAAAACAGTTTTTCTGAGAATGACTTTAATAATTTTAGGTGGAAAAATAGGAGAAATTTCTACATTTCCCTTGTTTGATGAAGGTTCCACCTACTTTCTGTTAGACGAGAAATTGGATGAGAAGTTTAATCTTTCGGGTCCGACAGTTCCACTTCGCTTTCAATGGACTAATGACAATACACATTACGAGGATAGTTTAAGAATGGTTTCAATGGAGGTAGCTGCAAATATAAATAATCCAACATTTTATAAATTAGAAAATGTTGAACTGTTAAAAATCTTAGTATTCCTAGGCAAAAGTTAGACATTGCGTTCTTATGAAAAAAATACCCCCAGTTAGATCCGCATATCTTGGAAGCTGATTGGAAGTGATGCTAAACTAGAAATCCTGGTTTGTCCAAATCAAAATTAGATTGGACTGTCCACGACTTAGTCAATGAAAATAATTCAGATCACGTCAGTTTATACTGCAGACATCTTAATTATTATGAAGAGCTGCAACACATAGTTAAAGATTATTTTAAACTTGAAAATTTCTATATTAAGATGGAGACAATCTTAGAAGAGAAAAAGCTTTGAAAATAATGAAGGAAACAGTTAAAAATAGGTATAGGCCATCGCTACGAAATTCGCCATCTTCATAAATAAAAAACACGTACGTTTTCAGACAGCAAAAATAACAATTAAAACGCCAATCATGCTTGGAAAGAAAGATGAAAAAAGATTACATACATAAATAAGGGGTGTGCAAAAGAGCTAAAGAATTGGGAATAATTGACGGTCGCCCTTCTAAAGAACAGATTATTAAAAATAGAAACGCTGAATTGCATCACCTTACAAATCGACATGTCGACGTCGTTGGAGCTATGAAGAAGCAACATTATGTTGATGATTATTATTGGTATTCTGGTTCTATTAAAAAAGAAGTTGAAATTCTAAATGATGTAATTCACCTAACATTATATCAACGAACATATAACACATTATATAGTATGTATATCTGTTTTAGTGATAACTTTGATACTACTTTTATTATCATCCACACACGCGAACTATGCCCACTTATAAAAATAGCATTCAGCATTGCCGCAATGAAAAGGCTATACTAATTTTTTTCGTTTTAGGACATCTAAATAATAAAAGCTTGTTTTTAAAAAGTATTTTTTACAAGATTTTATTTTTCTTTTTACTAGCTTTTATTTAACTTCACCTGTTTGTTTGTATGTTTGTTAGTATGTTTAGATTAAATATTGCAATCAAAATTTCGACTAGTTCTAGTTGAGCTAGAGCTTTAAAAGTTTGCACACGTGTATAAGTCCGGTGATAATGCAATATAGTATATTCAATATTGTTCCAAATCCAATATGACGGTCGCCCCAAGATGGCGGATTACCTTTCTCTTTACAATCCCCTTGATATGGTTATCAAATGAAAGGGTTTGACGAGTAGAATACGATAAGCTATGTGACGTCACCCTAAACCCAATATGGCGGCAGCCAAAAGATGGCGGATTGCCTTCTTTACAACCCCCTAGACATGGGAATCATATAAGAGGGTTTGACGAGTAGAATACGATAAGCTATGTGGCGTCATTCTAAGTCTAAGATGGTGGACGCCCCAAGATGGCGGATTACCTTTTTCTTTACAATCACCTTGATATGGGCATCAAATAAAAGGGTTTGACGAGAAAAATACAATAATCTAGTGACATCATTCTAAACCCAATATGGCGGACACTACAAGATGGCGAATAACCTTTTTCTTCACAATCCCCTTGACATTTGTATCAAATGAAAGAGTTTGACGAGTAGAATATGATAAGCTGTGTGATGTTATTCTAAACCCAATATGGCGGACGCCACAAGATGGCGGAATACCGTTTTTTACACAATCCCCTTGATATGGGTATTAAATCAAAGGGTTTGACGAGTAGAATATGATAACAGGTAAAATGTCTCGTAATAATGATGCATTATCAGAAATGCATAGGTTAAGACATACTAAAAATTTAAAAATAAAAATCTTTTAAAAAATACTTTTTAAAAACAAGCTTTTATTATTTAGATGTACTAAAACGAAAAAAAATAAGTATAGTTTTTTCACTGTGGCAATGTTAAATGCTAGTTATAAGTGGAGGTAGTTTGTGTGGGTGGATCATATTAAAAGTAATGTCAAAGTTATTGTTGTTTATATTTAAACAATTAACCTTGTTTTGTCATGTCGTATGTTAAAAATATCAACTGTGTGTTGATATGGAAATATTTACTTTTGTTTTTAATAAATAAAAACGTCAGTCTTGCCAGAATACTCAAGAAACGTGTATAATTTCTACAGGTTACGGGCCCAGTTTCGTGGTTTTCCAGTAAAAATAGCTGTTGATTAGTTTTTTGAGTGTGCAGATTCGAGGATATGGCAGCAAATTATTTGCAGGTAGTGCCGAAGTTGTTAGGCGGTGAAAATTATAATGATTGGGCTTTTGCCGTTGAAAACTATCTTATTCTTGAGGGCTTATCGAAATGTGTTGCAGGATCTGAAACGGATGCCGAGAAGATTTCCAAAGCAAAGGCAAAGTTAGTGCTCACGCTTGATCCAACCTTGTTTATAAACATCAAAGAAGCCAAAAGTGCCAAAGAGATTTGGAATACATTGAAGAAACTTTATGACGATTCAGGTTTTGCACGAAGAATCGGCTTGTTAAGAAGTTTAATTTCAACCCGATTGGAAAATTGTGATTCTATGGCCAGTTACGTAAATCAGATTGTCGAAATGGGACAGAAATTACGAGGCACAGGATTCAATATCGATGATGAATGGATTGGTTCCTTACTTTTGGAGGGATTACCGGAAAAGTTTGCTCCGATGATAATGGCTATCGAGCATTCAGGTATTGTCATATCGACGGATTCCATCAAAACAAAACTCCTGGATATGGATGGTGATGTTGGCAGCAGTGCTGGAAACGCGTTCGCCGGTAAAGCAAACTTCAGAAGTTATCAGAATCGAAGTGGCAACAGTGGCAAAGGCGCGAGTGACAAGGACAAGAATGACAGAGACATGACATTAATCAGATGTTACGGTTGTAAACAAACCGGTCATTTCAAAAACAAATATCCGAATCCGAATAAAGCCTGGTTTATGCAGACCACTTTAAATTTAATTTTACCCTAATTTTACTTTACATTTAATTTAGTGCGAGTTAAATACACATGAACGCATAAGAGCGTTTATCCACAACTTTAATTTAATTTTGCTTTAATTTTGCTTTAATTTTACTTTACGAAGTTCGCCAACTTTTATCTTCTTAAGGTTAAATTAAATGAAAATGGAGTTGCGCATGTGCGAGCTGACCTGATAATATAAAATTCCCTAGACCGAAATCGGAACCGAATTCTAACCCTTCTTTTAATGATTATAACGTTCTTTTCTGTTAGAAAACTTAATTTTATCAATAATTTGCAAGCAATAAAAACCACGAAACGATAAATGCAGAAATGGAAATGACAGCTGACGTAAAAATTTCCCAAACCAATACCAACCTTTCACACTTTTGGTATTATGTGCGCCTTCGTAAGTGAAACATAAATAATCTGTATAAATGCCCTGATATTTTCTTAAAGCAAAATTAAAGTTAAATTAGGGTTAAATTAAATATAAAGTGTTCTGCATAAACCAACCTTTAATGGTCTGAAAGAAACAATAAATGGTCTGAAAGAAACCGTGAAAATAAGTTTCGATATAATTTGAATGCATTTAATGCTGTGTTTTTAAATGGCAGTTTCAAGAAATCAGATTGGTATGTGGACTCGGGGGCTAGTTCTCACATAACTGCAAATGAAGAATGGATCAAAAATAAATCTATACAACCAAATGTCAAAGAAATTGTGGTGGCTAACAAAAACAAAATCGAAGTAACCTGCATGGGTACCGTTGAACTGAAGACTTTTGTTGGCGAAAAGCAGTATGACATTGAAGTTAGAGATGTGATTTGTGTACCTGAACTGACCACAAATCTGTTATCTCTGAGCCAGTTAATCAAGAATGGAAATGTTGTTCATTTTGAAAGGAACTGTTGTAAAATTTACAAGAAAAATGTTCTGCTTGCTACAGCTAGGGTTACCAGATTCGAAAGACTAATTTCCGGGACGTCCTGTCAATCAAAAAAAAAACGCTTTATGGTGTAGTCAAAAAACTTATGTGTTTGGCCAAAAGAACGCGGTAACATCGTTTACAAATATTACTTATATTTATCGCTAGACTTGGCAAGTTTTAACAATTTTTAGTCTTCAGACCCTTTTAAAAATGACAAAAATTCTGAGCAAGTCTAACTGGAATTAATTCGAATTTTCAGCTTAGCTGCAAGTTGTTTATTTTTGTTTGATTAAAGATTTCTAGGATAGTACAGCAAGAATTCCGGGATCCGGGACGACCTAACAAATTCCGGGATTTTCCCGGGCGTCTGGCAACCCTAGCTACAGCTGATCTTGTAAATGGAGTATATAAGTTAAACATTGCAAGTGTTAAAAGTTGTTTACTAGAACCTTGTTTTATCTCCGAAGATGTATGGCCCAGGAGGTTTGGCCATATAAACAGTGTTGGATATGGTGAAAACACTAAAGGATATAGAGTGTATAATGAAAGCAAGAATAAAATTTTTATCAGTAGAGATGTGACCACTATGGAAGATCTAAAACGTGAAGTTAGTAGTGTGATAGAGAAAGAAAATGTAAATATCACAAAGCAGGTCTCAGATTCAGTGGGGGACAAAAATGTATATGAGAATTTGACAAGAAATGATAAAGTGGAGGCTGAAGTTGAGATTTTTAGTGATACTGAAAATTCAAATGACTTTGCAGACAATGTTTCAAATGATAGTGACTTTGTAGTGCCTTGTGAAAACCAGAAAATGTCAAAAGGTCAGAAAGAGAAAGAAAACCCAAAGATTTTAAAGACTATGTTACCTATATGTGTGCTGAGGGAAGTTTAATTGAAAATGTGCCGTTGACCGTTTCCGCAGCAGACAGAGACAAATGGATAGAAGCAATGCGAGATGAAATGGAATCTTTTCAACAGAATGACTGTAAATGGGTTTTTAAAATAAAAACTGATAGTGACAATAAAATAAGGGACCGTGCTAGGTTAGTAGCAAGGGGTTTTATACAGAAAGAGGGCATATATTAGACTGAAACTTTTTCTCCTGTTGTAAGGCATTCAACATTACGTTTATTGATAGGTTTGTCTGTCAAATTAGGTTTAAAAATAAGTCACTTAGATGTTAAATTTTTTTTAATGGTTTACTAGAGGAAAGTATTTTAATGACACAACCAGAAGGTTTTATCACGGAGGGGTCAGAAATCAAAGTTTGTTTACTTAAACGAGCAATTTATGGGTTAAAACAGTCCTCCAGAGCTTGGTATAAGCGGGTAGATGACTTACTATTAAAGCTAGGGTATAAGAGATCATTATTTGAACCCTGTGTTTTTATAAAAAAGGAAAATGGTTTATATACTGTAATTGCACTATATGTGGATGATTTTTTCATTTTTCCTAATGACTGTATTAATACTAATTTTTTGAAAACAGAGTTAGGTTCTCATTTTATAATTAAAGATCTTGGGGATGCCAAAAACTGTTTAGGTGTTAGAATAAAAAAATTTAGCGATGGTTCTATAACTTTAGATCAAGAAAGCTATATAGAACAGTTCAGTGGCGGTTTTTGTGTAGGATCACGTGTGCAGTGAACACCCAAAAATCTACGGGTAATAATGGATACATCAATCATAATTTGTTTTAATTTTTTTTATTATAATTATTTAAATTTGACTTATATTTTTATAACAGTCAAGCTCTTTTCTTCTACCGTCTAACATTAACATTAATACGAACTCTAGCGCGTTCACCGAGCGCCATACTAGCGGCGCACCGCGAGTATTGGCAAAGACCGTGTGTGGGAGAAAGAGGAGTACGGCGCGTGAAACAAAACATAATAACGCAAATTTAGCTTTCTCGCGTGCATTGCACAATGCACCAGCGTTGCCAGAACTACCGCTAAAGCGGTCAGTTAGAGAGTCATCTACCGTTCTCCAGTTTTAGCTCAGTAAAATACCGCTTTTTCGTTTGTACGCAAATTTGCTAGAGCCATTTCTTGGTGCTAATGTTGAGAGAGTTGTTTCAACTATACATTTGTTAAAAACTAATCAAGGAAACCGTTTAAGAACAAGAACTGATACTATAATGGGAATACTATTCAGCAAGAGGCTCAACACAAGTTCTTGTTCTAATTTTAAGAGAAACAATGAATTAAGACGGCCAATGACCCAAGATATTTACAAAAATTAAAATATTTTAATGTACTTAAGATAACTAGACTTGCTTCCAGAAAAATTCATCTGGCAACACTGCAATGCACTTGAGTAGCCATCAGCTGAATCCGGGTATTATATTTGTAGGTTATTTTGGATGTTTATTTTGATTAAAATGGAATCGGAAGAGTCGTGTTCCGTTGAATTTATTCAAAAAAACGCGAATAATTTCGAACAACGCGTACTAATTAAGCAAAATGGACCACCTCGGCCATTAATACATTTAGTGCAAGAGTGTAAAGTAAAGACCAAAACGTTTAACCGCATTTTTAAAGTGGAACAATATAAGAAAACATTGTGGTTATGCGGGTGTAACAAACTAAATGCGTTATTTTGATTCCCGTGTTTAATTTTTTCTAACAACGATAACGTGAATGTCGAATGGACAAAAACAGGTGTCTCAGATTTGTCTCATTTATCGACAAAAACACGGATCTTCTCAAATTCATATGAAGAATGAGATGCAACTCTCTGATATAGGTAATGTAGATGTGCGACAATTATTAGATTCTGCTTACCGCAAATCAATTAAGATTTTAATGAACAAGTTTCGAGAAATCGTTATGTACTGTCTCGACTTATTGACGGAGTAAAATTTTGTGGCATATTTGAACTTGCATTGCGTGGACATGATGAATCATCTGATAGTTTAAATCGGGGTCTATACAGGGGGCTTATCGTGTAATGTAGGTTTTGCAAAAATGAAGAACAGGAGAATGGACTTTCTATATAAATAGGCTTAACTTGGTATGTATTTTTTCCAATACTGCTCGTATTTTTTTTGTATTACCGCCCAGTGACGTATTCAGGGGGGGGGGGGGGGTCTAAACCCAATCCCCCAGCTATCTGAAAAAAAAGATTTTCATTTCGATTTTATGACGAACTTAGGGCGTGGCCCCTAAAAATTACTGTGACCACCAAGGTGAACACCCAGTTTAATACCTCACGAGCCGCCACTGGAACAGTTGTTAAAAAGGTTTAACATGTCTGATTGTAAAAGTGTATTGACACCTTTTGATAGTTTTGATGATAGTTTTAGTAATGAAGTTGAAATCTGTAACAAAGATATACCCTACCAAAGACGTATTGGTAGTTTAATGTATTTAGCTGTTTTAACACGACCAGACATAGCTTATTGTATACGTTTTCTGAGTCAGTATAATAATTGCTACACTGATTATCATTGGAAATGTGCCAGGCGTGTTCTTAGATATTTGAAAGGCACTAAAAATTATTCTTTGAGATTTTCCAAAGAAAACTGTGATTTAGAGGGTTCTGTGGACGCTAACTGGGCGAGTAATAAATGGGATCGCAAATCATATACAGGGTTTGTTTTTACTCTATCGGGTGCAGCAATTTCATGGGAAAGTAATAAACACAAGACGGTGGCTTTGTCAAGCACTGAAGCTGAATACATGGCGCTTAGTGAAGCTTCAAAAGAAGCCATTTATTTGCGAAATTTATTAAATGAATTAATAGATTATGACAAAACTGTCACAAGATATAATGATAATCAGAGTGCGCAAAGATTAACTTTAAATCCTATTTTACATAAGAGATCTAAACATATAGATGTCAGACATCATTTTGTTAGGGAGGCTGTTGCTAATAAGTTTGTAGAAATTAAATATTTGCAGACAGATCAAATGACAGCAGATGTATTAACAAAAGGGTTGTCTAGTAATAAACATTTTCACTTTGTGAATAAGTTAGGATTGGTTAATTTTTAAATAGTGGGGGTGTTGTTTATATTTAAACAATTAACCTTGTTTTGTCATGTCGTATGTTAAAAATATCAACTGTTTGTTGATATGGAAATATTTACTTTTGTTTCAAATAAAAACGTCAGTCTTGCCAGAATACTCAAGAAACGTGTATTATTTCTACAGTTATCACTGAAACATAGGTATAATTTATATTAAATTTATTGTCTTAAAATTTTCTTAATATTTTATGTTAAGTATATTAATCTTTGTAAAAAACGTTGAGGCTCTCATGTCGAGGATTTCTTAACATTTACATAGCATAATTTGAGATATTTTTAAAATTAATTGGAGTAAAAGAAGGAAAAAGAATGTAAATGATCCTATTAAATCAAATCTTATAATCCCTATAGGTTTCGGTTTATGGCACAATCAAATAAGGGATTAAAAGATTTTTGATTCTCGTGGTAAATACACAATTTTTTTAAACTTCGTATTTTTAATAGATGCTAAATGTGAAAAATAAAAAATAGGACCCAAGTAGGTAGGCAGAAATGCAAATTGGTAAAAATAATTTGATTAAGTTACTATGGTGACGCCTAATACAAGCAAATTTTAAACTTTCGAATCATATTTGTAAACATTTGAAAAACTTTTAAAATTCGCAATTTTCAAGATTTTTATTTTTGCTATTGTCATTTGCTTTTGATTGTTCTACTAAAGTACATAAAAACGTAATTATTTATAACAGTAAGTAACATATCGTAATTTTGATACTTCTAAACCATAAATTGGTTGAGTTTTCGTATTATTTGATCTTTATTTATTTTAATTTATTAATAATAATGTGTCTTATTTAACAAATACTGTGGAATCCCAAAAACAATTAACATAAAAATGAAGTCTGATATAAAGATCGCATACGTCAAACATGAATTACGACTTTTGCTATGCCGAACACCATCAATGTGTTTTTACAATCACATAAGTTCCGAAGTCCCAAAATGCACTGTGCGCGAGTGTCCGCTATATAGGAGCACCTGCCTCCAGCGCTCTAATCCGATGTTGCAATTTTTGTCCTGATTGTGTTTTGCCGCCAATGTTAAATCTAACCTCACTTTTTTATGTTTTGTTACTTTTTGAAGCAATAATTTATTGTTAATAATTGTTCCAAAAATATTTAAAATGCCGGTATTTTGTGTCAAATGCGAAATAGTATATTACATAACAAGTGTTGAAAGTGACATTTTTCAGTGTGCGAAAATTACTTTCACACGAGTAATGTACAATATTTTTCCTACGACCACAAAAATATTTACAAAAAAACCTCAATTTCTGTCTTTTAAAACCCTCACTTTCAACACTAATATTTTCATCAAGTATGCTGAAAATAAAACAAATGAAATTGGCACCATCTATTTCAATGTCATGTTGACAAGTACTTTTCAACACGTGTGTTGTAAAGTACTTTTCAACACGCGTGTGATATAAGGCACTTTCTCGCCAAGTTAACCGTGCTTTTTTTCTCACTTGCATAGGTGGTCGTAGGAAAAACTATTTTCCTCTCAGCCTAATCTTAACAGACATGTCCGGGAAGTTCATTTTGGTGAAAGTGAAGAAAAATTGGACATGACCATAAACTATTCTTTCGAAACTCATTTATTTAAATGTTTGGAAGGGTGTAATATGTCGTTTAAATTTAATAACCACCTTAGGAATCATTTAAAAAATGTGCGTTATTTCGAAACAACCAATGAGACAATAACTTTTGGTAAAATAAATAAAAATGATCTTGAGAATTTTCGTACAGACAGTACAGTTAGTGTGAACAGTCAGTGTGAGTGTGTATTTTGGTGAATTATTGGTTGAATTAAGTACAGTCCCAAAAAAAGTAATGTCCCTTAAATTTCGTTTTCCTTGTATAATGAGAAGACTATCTTAATAGGGCTAGTTTGATAATGTAATGTTGGTGCATCAGTTTTTAAATTAAGGATCTTTATTTTGTATTGCTTCTAGAGAGGTGCTGGTAATTTGCTGGTGATGGTATTTTATTTTTAGAGTTTGAAATTTGGTTAAATCAAATCGAAACGGAGAATAATTTGAAATATACAAAGCATAGAGGCATCAAAAGAAGTTCAGATAATACAGAAATAATTGATTTTAATTGTAGTAGGTCAGGTAGGTTATGGAATTACTACCTAACTACTAAGTACTATAAAAAATCAGAAATAGAACACGTCAGGTATCTGTGTAAGAACTATATAAAACTTTGTAAAAATTACGAACCTCCATTTACTTAGGTATATCCAAACACTATATTCAAAAAACATCATTATAGTAGGTATTATTCCTCTAAATTGTAATAATTCTTTTGTAACAGAAGGTTAGAAGGATCGCCGGTATCACCACCCTTAAAAAGAGGAACAGCCACTGCTCTCTTTAGACATGGTGGAAATTTCCCCGTTGCAAATGACTCATTTATTGAATACCTAATTAGTTATAAATACTTATAGGCAATAATTTTAGGAAATAATGTTTCTTATTATATTTTTTGCAAGTTCTTGAAGTTCTATCCATGTATTGGATTTATGGAATAAATAAATGATATATATATCTATCTATAACATGATTATGTAAGAGATTTAAATAAAATAAAGATTGTTTTCTTGTTAATTTACTTTTATTATTTCTGCCCCAAAAAACAACCATTAAAAGTGCACGCCTTTTACTGTATTGTGATTTCAATAAAAGTAACTTATATTTTATTTACTTTACAAGTCACTGCGTCAAGGAAGCAAAATAGATGTGGGTGATATAATAACAGAACTATTTTAGTTTAGTTTTCTCTTGGCGCGTCGCGCATGCGTGTAAGAACAAGGAGTAGATATTGCAAATTTGGCAACATCGGATTAGAGCACTGGAGGCAGGTGCTCCTCGCTGTATTTAGTGCCATCGTATTTTAACCAAGGAATTTGGATAGGGTAAGGAGAATAGCTACAAAGCCAGCTAAACGACGGAAAAATAACCCAGAATGGAGCAAGTTAAACGTCATTAACGTCAATTTTAGGGTACATATTCTATTGACAACAATTGGATCGATCCGAATCAGATTTTTAACTTTTAGCGAAATGCGTAATTACAGCAAGACGGGTAGTAGGAAGAGATAGAATGACATAGAAGTGTCGTAAAGTGATCCGGAGCGATCCAATTTTGGCAAGCGAATACGGCTCTGGGAGTAGGCGAATTGAAAAATCACGGAGTCAATGTGACCAGCACATCAGAGATGGATCGGTTAATTTGTTTATTCCCGAATACGAATTGCGTGTAGGTGAGCTTGCCGTAGGTTTTTTATGGTCCTTAATCTGGAACCCGAAACCGGGTTTGTAATCTCGAACCCCGAACTATAGGAAGGGAATAATTAAGCTTCATTTGTGTTTAGGTTGTTGGCTTTGCCAGGCGGCCTATCGTGTGTTTCAGCTTTGTTTGTTCAGTTTTCTTCTGGTAGTAAGTGTTTGTGGCTTTCTGAGTAGCCTTTTTGCCGCGAGACCAGTTTATGGTGACCGAACATATACTGGTTTGTGATGGGTTTTGTAGGCGTCATGTCGATCCCCACCTAAGTTTTGGTTACACCGGATTATGTCGCGGAATCGCACCAGATGATGGAAATTGTGATTTAAGGTTAAGTAAACAAATTTAGCATTCCGTATTTCTTTTATTATGAGAATTTTAGTTTGTCTGACTAATTTTTTCTCTGTGATGGTTCTGTTTCCTTTTTTGACAGAATTGATTTGTAGCACAGTTCATTTTGATAGACCAAAACAGAAGGTTTTTTTCTCTAATGGACACATGACGATAAAACTTGTATCCATTTATAACTTGTTCTGTGAATTATCGGAATCGGAGTTTATTTACTGCGATTATAATATTTTGTATAGAAAAGAAATTGCTCGGAAGTTACCTTTGCTGGAAAGTCTTCATCAGCCTGAATCCGTTACCATTTTTTGTATGAAATATGTATACCTACTCGAAATAACCACAAACACACAAACAGAATTACGGCGAATAAGGGATGACCTGCTTCAGAGCGGGTTATGATGGTTTATGTTAAATGTCAAAAACAGTGACGTCATTGGTTGCGTCATGATTATTTTTCCTGATAATTCTTCTCGCTGCAATCAGCATAAATGGTTAAACCAACATAATCTATACCCAGTTTATATCATTTTATGTTGCGGTAAAAAGCATGTTGTTCACTTATGGTAGTGTCCTGTAAAAAACCTTATGCGTCTATCTTCAGAAGTTATAGCAGCATAGTCTTACAGAACATCTACTACACTGCAGATGCCCTATTCTACTATTTAGTAGTGATTACAGAATAGTCCTTCCTATGAGCCCTATTTTTTCTATTTTATTTGGCTTATGTACGTCACTTTCTATACTCCAAATTATTTTTAACCCAACTACAACCGTAACCGGCCTGATGCACTGTGCATACAACAGGTACTAAATCCTAGTTACTATGGTATTTAACGATAGTAATGACATATTAGAAATTATCAGATCACAATATGTATAACACTATACAAGAAAACATTTCATAGTTTGCGAATAACTATGTTCAATAGATATAATGGCTTGACACACTTCTTTATGATATATATAGAGAAATTAGTAAACTTGCTAAGTGTATTTTTCAACATTAAATTCTTTTTAGGTTTGGACCTTTTTAAAACATTTGGGAATTATCTACACGGTGACGCATCTTGAATTTTGTATTTCATCATATGTGTACTATACAGTAAAACTCTTTGTAATCTTTCTCTTTGCATTAGATTTATATGTAATTGCAGTGAATACACAAACTTCTGAAGTCCGGACCTGGCCTGCATTCTACTTTTCAAGATAAACTTGTACCCTAAAGCCCTAAATGATACTCCCCTACCTTGCATACGGAGTCAAATTAATTTTTAGGCAATGACCTTTCTTTACCCCTTCCAAATTCCTTGATTTTAACTCGGGAGAACGATATAATAACATAACAAACGTAAAATTTAAACTGAGGTTGAATGATCGAAGCGTGGCATCGTGGTACGGACAGCCTTCCATACCACAATGTAATGCCTCGCTTCGCTCAGACCCCTTTTTGCCTACATTTATTTTGTCCGGTGTAATTTTTTGTCGTTTTTTGATATCGCTTACAAGTTCTTGTCAGTAATCGTGAATGTAGGGATTACAATTTTAAAAGACATTGTTTCAGCTTTAGAAACAGAAAAGACAATGTCGATACCATTCAATACGTTTAAAAATGATTTAATTACTTTTTCCAATTTACTTTATTTAATCAAAAGTACTATACAAAAAAAATCTTTTATATAACTAGTATACCTATAACAGGGTATTCGCCGGTACTGACTTTCCTACCAGATTGCAGATGATAATGTATGCAGAGATTCTACAGCAACTTTTAATGGATACAAACTAAAGTATGGGTAATATGTTTATTTTGTTTATATCACTGTACCAAAAAATAAATAAATCGGTAAAAATTAAAAATATGTTTTATTAAAATTTTATTTATGTATGCTGGTTATTGAGTACTTTATATAAAACTGCAAGGATCCATTCAAACATAATATTTTCTTCTGTATAGTAACAAATATTTGTTAGTTTTGTTCAAAAAAACAAATTGTTTAATGTCTGATACCTATATTTACGAGTGTAGAAAATGCACCACAATTAAAAATTGTGAAACACAATATTTTGGCCTTTATTGGGTGTTCCAAATCAGAACTCCTAAAAGTTATGTACCTACAGTAAATGTCTTACATAACTTTATTTAAAGTTAAAAATAAAGTCGTATCCTTTTATCTAGAATAAGTTTACCAAACAATATAATATGTATTGAGAAATTGAAAAGTTTCATTACTTTCCACATTATGACTGTTCTGTTTAATTGCCGAATTATTATAAATAATCGAAGATTCTCGGTTCTCTAGATGTTGTATCATTGTAACGTGTACAACTCAACTTTCCAGATTATGACTTACCAGCCCTTTTAATTTGCTAACTAATAAAAGTAAAATAAAGAAGCTAAGTGTTTTGGTTCTCTATATGCTACAGTATGACAATCGATATGTATTGGGAAATTTCATTATTTTTCAGATTACGACTAACCAGCCTTCTTAATTTTTCTATATTTTCGGTTTTCCATATGCTACATCCTTTTAATGTATAGTACTGGGAAATTTAGTTACTTTTCAGATTACGACGTCTTATTAATTTATCTAGCAACTAATATAAAAAATCTAAGGTTCTCGATTCTTCATAGGCTGTATCATTGTAATAATAGGTATGCATTGGGAAATTTTATTACTTTCTAGATAAAGACTTAACCTTGTGCCTTGTCAATTAATATACAGAATCAGAGGTTCTCGGTTCTTCATGTGCAATATCATTCTAATGTAATAGGTATGTATTGAGAAAAAACTAAAGAAAAGAAAGCCTTATTTTATATCACACGCGGCTAGCTTGTCTAGGAGTAATAGGAGTAATGCGAACATTTCACACAGCAGCACTAGAGGTTTTACTAAACCTCACCCTGCTGTCATTCGTTCTCAAAAATAAATCTGTTGTCAGCTCTCTGCGACTCAACCGGACAACAAAATTTAAACCAGGTGATCTGATGAGACATTAAAGATCTTTGAAATTATGCCACTGGAATCTACAATTAAACGATCGGACACTTTGGTAAATAAATATGACTTCAAAATTCGATTTGAATTGGCTATTCAAAACCGTCAAACATGGAAGGAAGGCGAACAGAAATTCGCAAGAAACTCTTCTTTATACACAGATAGGTTAAAAATGGAAGGAGAAGTCGGACTAGAGATGTACAGTCCAAAATTAAGACTATCAAAGTCCCATGGCGGCAGTAGTAGTCCCACCATTTTTCAAGCAGAATTATACGAAACAGATTTGTGTGCTCATGAATGCCTAAGAAGGGTCCTCTGAGGGAGCCACTACTATGATATACTATAATATTGTAACGTTCGTTACTGCAAGATGGCGAGGATTCGCGAGACTATGAACTCAACTTAGTGATTTCGAGTTTAACCTTTGTTGTAATGGTATTTTTGGGCCAGTCGCCCGAGGTAGTAATAGAACACACCTTCTTGCCTGACGTTTATAACTGTGAAGTTATTGTCCGTCACTTGTCTGTTGCCACTCTGAGAATTCTGGTGCTCGTATAACCTTTTTTGAGAAAACTAAATACAATCTAGTTTTATCCCTCCTGATTGAACAGATGATCATTTGTTAGGGACTTTAAAGGGTAAGTAGGGACGATTTTTCTGATAATTTTTATATATGTTAAATGGGAGTGCATTTGGTAATTATTGATATTACTGTAAACAGCGAATTTTTTCATGAAATTTTGCACAGACCCTAATTTTGGGTCGTAGAACACGAATCCGAAGTCAGTTTTTGGCGGTCTCGAATGGTTTTTCCGCAAAAAATTTTTTTAACTTTTAGGTTACCTTTTTTTATAGATTCCTTTAAGTTTCGACACTTTCACTTAAACATATCTGTAAACTTATAATTTTTATTTTATTTCGTCACACAAAACACCACATTTAGCCAAAAATAGCTAAGAAAATTGCTTTTTCCTATATAAAATTCCATTGTATTTGGTAGTAGACGCCATTACGTTCCCAGCTGTCAAATGTCCGGCGTTGCCAGGTTTACTTATTTTTCAAGACAAAGTTGTAAATTAGGAATAATAAAAAGTTGGCGGGAAAATGCGAAAATGAACCAAATTTAACCAAAAGGGCAAAAAGATGACCCCAACCAACACCCTGGGGCACCGATCCCTCTTCGCCTGCGAGGAAAGAGACTGGTCAGGGCCCCTAACCAGGTGCTAACCCTGTTCCGACCTTAGGGTGCCCTCCGATCCACCGTTCGTATCAAAAACTTTTCTAAGTCGGTGAATTAGGTGACAGATCTAATATTTTCGATATAACGGTGGTATAACGGTGGATCGGAGGGCACCCTAAGGTCGGAACAGGGTTAGCACCTGGTTAGGGGCCCTGACCAGTCTCTTTCCTCGCAGGCGAAGAGGGATCGGTGCCCCAGGGTGTTGGTTGGGGTCATCTTTTTGCCCTTTTAGGGAAAATAAAATGCTATCTGTCTTATTTTACTCTCATGTTGCCATCTCTTTTTTTGGATTTATTTATGGCCGGAAATTGTTAAAATTTGCGAGAAAAATGCGTAAACGTGGCAACGCCGGAAAATTGACAGCTGGCAAAATAATGACGTCTAGAGCGATAAAATGGAATTTTCTATAGGAAAAAGCAATTTTCTTAGCTATTTTAGCCTAAATGTGGTGTTTTGTGTGACGAAATAAAATAAAAATTATAAGTTTACAGATATGTTTAAGTGAAAGTGTCGAAACTTAAAGGAATCTATAAAAAAAGGTAACCTAAAATTTAACCTAAAAGTTTTGCAAAAAAAAATTTTTTTTGGAAAAACCATACGAGACCGCCAAAAGCTGACTTCGGATTCGTGTTCTACGACCCAAAATTAGGGTCTGTGCAAAATTTCATGAAAAAATTCGCTGTTTACAGTAATATCAATAATTACCGTGCATTTTGACCTCTAAATTTCAGTGTGTTCGAATTTGACCTTGTCGTTTTTGTTTTTAGAAAAACCCAGCCCCATTAGATTACCATATGGTTTAATTAACCTACTGGTTAATTAAGTATCTAACCAGTATTGATTGTTCATGTGATTGATGAACCCAATGCATCTCTAGACGGTGTTTTTTTTAGAACAAGTTACGGTGTTAAAAGGAGCCCCTCTGATTTTATTTTTCGGTGCTTGGATTTGTGAAAGTTTCGAGAGACCTTGGATGTGTGTCCCTGCGTAAAGCCCATGAAGCAGATTAGTGAAGGAGTGCGCTCCATAAAGAATATAAAGCTAAGTACCTAGTTTTTTAATTGCGATGAAAAGCCATGTCTTAAGAATGGTAATTTTTTATAGTTAAACCTAATTTAATATATGTTATAGCGTTGTGAAGGAGCTGCAACTACCTAGGGCTAGTTAAAAGATCATTTCCCTTTTCCATATAGTCAGTGCATTTTTTGCAAAGCCTTTTACTATCGTTTTCCCTTTTTTAAAATCAAAGGTTTAATTAATTTTTAACGATATCTTGAAATTAAACATACAGTTTACTTTGTAACGTCGTTTCATTTTGTACGCCTTTTGAGTTTACTCACAGGAGCTTTAATTATTGGTAGTGTGCTGTTTGACACATTTATAATAATGTAAGTGGCTCCAATTGAAATCTGCTTATTGTCACACACTGATAATGTTAAGGGGTGTACATTTGTTGTAGGTAAGTACATTGAAGTGGTCATTAGCAAATGGCAATAATGAGCTTTAATTATTTAGCCCCGCCTCTTGTATATTGTCACGCAACATTGAGCTAGCCAATGACTTGTTGTCAGATATCCTAGCCCTTTAAAATATCAACAATTGGCAATGGCAGTAGCTATTGTCATAATATACTACTATAATGATGGACAGTCAGGCAGCATTAAAAGCACTGAAATGAGTGTCCGCTATATCTTGCTAGTATGGGATTTCAAACAATGTGTGAAACAAACACTAGCGAGCAACAACAAGGTTACGTTGATGTGGGTGCCACAGTACGAGGGCATAGTAGGCAATGAAGCAGCTGATATTCGTGCGAAACAAGGTGCCAAGACTTCGTTCTGCAGACCTAACCCCTTCTTAGGAGTGACAAAAAGTCACATTTTAGAGCAGCGGTTCCCAACCTATTGTCAACCGCGAACCCCTTTTAAAAAATTACCTTTGTTGCGAACCACCCAATTTTTTATTTTAGGTATTCCTAATATATAAAATTCAAACCATTTAAAAACTGTAACTACTTTTTATTCCAGTAAATATACATAAAATGTAACTTAAGTATAACAAGAAATAAAAGTCAAAACCATAGATTAAAACGAAGGTCACAGTAAGCTAAAAACCAGCCCTCAATGAGATATTTGTGCTTGCTTATCAGAACAAATAAGTTTAAAATCAGGTACAATACTTGACAAATTTAATCGTAAGTCTGGTTCCGCATTCAACCTATTTCTATATTTATTTTTAAGGTAAATATAAGTAGAAAAACTTTTTTCACATAAATAGGTGGTACAAAATGGTAACAAAGTCTTAATAGCTAAATCTACTAAAACAGGATAATCTTTTCTTATACCCAACCAAAAGTTAAGCAAGGGCTTTTCCTTGAAAATAATTTTTAAAGAACTGTCAACTGACAAATCAATAAGTAATTCTTTTTCAGATAAAGAAAGAGTGTGTGCTTTTGAGATATTATTGTCGTCAAAAGGATTGCGGATCCAGTTATTTACTTCTGGTTGTGTTGGAAAATAATCATCAAAAGTTATTTTAAGTTGATTAAGATGTTCAATCATGTTAGTCTTGACATGTTCGTCTAAGTTTAAATTGTTTTCTAACAAAAAATTTCTAAGAGAATCAAAACATTCAATTTCATTTAATTCTAAACACTGAATCCGAAAATTGAATTTCTTTTTTATGCCTTCTATCCTGTCATTTACATTAAAAATTGTAACATTAGGTCCTTGAAGTGACAAATTTAATTCGTTTAGCTTAGAAAAAATATCTGCCAAATATGCAAGTTTTTGTAGCCAACCAGGGTCAAACATACAAGCAGATAATTGAAATGCATGCTGCAGGAAAAATGACTGAACTTCGGATTTCATTTGAAGCAAGCGAGTCAAAACCTTGCCACGCGAAAGCCACCTTACTTCGGCATGAAGTAGTAAACTAGTATGGTGACTTCCAAAATCTTCACACAGAGCTTGAAATAACCGTGAGTTGGTCGCACGAGACTTTATAAAGTTAACAATTTTAATAGAGTCATTTAACACAGTATTTAATGTTTGAGGGATACGTTTACAAGCTAGTGCCTCTCGATGAATGCAACAATGAGTCCATTTGATATTTGGATTAATTTTTTTCACTCGTGCAACAAGACCGGAATAAGTGCCGGTCATGAATTTCGCCCCATCTGTACAAATACCCACACAAAATGACCAACTGATCTTGTTTTCTTCGAAGTAGCCATTCAGCACATTAAAGATAGCTTCTCCTGTTGTGTATGTCTTTAGTGGTCGGGCAAATAGCATCTCTTCTTGGATTTCGTCGCTAACAATGTATCTTATGTACACCAATAATACGGCAAGATTGGCAACGTCGCGCGTCGGTGGATTCATCAAGCTGAATAGCAAAGGACGTATTTTTAATTGTATTTATAATTGTACCTTCAACATGATTTGCCATTTCATGAATTCTTCGCGACACCGTATTATTTGACAAAGGTACTAATTCCATTTTTTTCGCGGCTTGTTCACCAAGCATGGTCCTTGTCAGATCTTTTGCACATGGCAATATTAATTTTTGCTGCCACTGCGTGAGCCTTCCCACATTTAGCAATTTGATAACTCACTCGATATGATGCTTCCAAAGCATTTTCGCTATCTTTATTTGACCTCGGTACAAAGGAAGGAATACTACTAGTCTTTTTGTTATTTAATAGTCTTTTAAAATAGTCTATGGACTTATCTTTATATGTGGCATGTTTTGTTTCGAAATGACGACGTAGTAGGGAAGGTTTTAAACTACTATTTGCTAAGATTTCGTCACAAATCACACACTGAGGTTTAGGATCTGATTCGTCACCAAAAAAATGAAACCCTAACTGCAAATATTCAGCGTCGTATTTTCTTTTCTTCCCTTTATTCCCACTTTCATTTTTTTCACAGCGTTTACTACTGCTTGCAACATCGTCAACGTCAATTTTAGCCGGAACTGCTCCACCTACACTCCCTGTTTTTAACCACCTATCCATAATATAATTAATGTTTTTAAATTTTTGTTAGATTTTAACTAGAACTTGTCACACAATTATTAAGCGCACCAAAACAAAATAACCGTCGCGTGCGATGTTCAATCAAATTGCTATTGACAGCGCCGCGACCTTCGGCATATTTGGTTCGTCGCGTCGCCGGTGATTGACTGGGTTTACGTAGTAGTAGTAATAAAGTATGTTTCCGCCATTACCGTTTTTTCTGTCGCGAACCCCCAGTTAGGCGATCGCGAACCCCTAGGGGTTCGCGAACCACCGGTTGGGAACCGCTGTTTTAGAGGATGTCCACATGTGGAAAAAGACCAACTAGAATCCGACTGGAGAAACATTCTAGCCTGAAGGTAGGCAAAGAGGTCCATTAACCATTTGCCTTAAAAAGCCAAAGAGCTTCTTGTCTTAAATAATGTCTTCTTGCCGGAATTGCCCTTGAGGTGCCCTTTCAAGAAAATATGCAAATCAGAGGGCGTGAGGTAGTATGGTGAAGCTGCAAAAACAGCAGAATACATAATGTGCGCCTGCATAGTACAACTAAAAAGGTTAGAATACCTAGTTGCGCCCCACGAAGTGGAAAATATGGCCCCTAGGAATATAATAAACGCACACAAAAGATATGCATAGGTGTTGGAAGGCCTTGGGCCGAAACGACTTTTTTTTGAAATCCACAATCTACAAATGAATTGAGAAATTTCATTACTTTCTAGATAACGACTTACCAATCCTTTTAATTAGCTTATTTATTTATATAAAAAATCGAAGGTTCTCGGTTGTCTATATGCTACACCATTGTATTGGACAAAATCACACATTTAGTTACTACAGTGACTAAAGTCTTTTTAATTTCTCTATCAATTAATAAAAAATTAAATTTTGTAAAAAATACTTTTTAAAAACAATCTTTTATTATTTAGATGTACTAAAATGAAAAAAATTAGCATGGTTCATGCAGTGCATGCAGTGGCATAGTTCGCATGGGTGGATTCTAATAAAAGTAGTATCAAAGGTATCGAAAGATATATATTATGATAAATTTATTGTCTTAAGAGCTCGCCGCGCGCGGAAAGTTCATACAGGCATTAATTTTGTTAGGCAGAAATTTTAAGTAGATTCCTAGATATGTATTTTTTCTTTTCTATTCACGCGACAAGCTTTTAAGACAATAAATTTACCATAATATATTTTACATGTTTCAGTGATAACTTTGATACTACTTTTATTAGGATCCACCCCCGCGAACTATGTCTATTTTTAAATAGCATCTAGCTTTGCCACAATGAAAAAATATATGTACTTATTTTTTTTCGTTTTAGTACTTACATCTAAATAATAAAAGCTTGTTTTTAAAAAGTGCTTTTTACAAGATTTTATTTTTAAATTTTTAGTTAGGTACGTCTTAACCTATGCATTTCTGATAATGCATTATTATTACAAGACATTTTGATACCCATATCAAGGGGGTTGTAAAGAAAAAGGTAATCCGCCATCTTGGGGCGTCCGCCATATTGGAGTTAGAACAATATTAAATATGCTATATTGTCACCGGACTAGTCGAAATTTTGATTGCAATATCTGACCTAAACATACATGCATACATACAAGCAAAATAACAGGTGAAGTGAAATAAAAGCTTGTAAAAACAAAGGTTCTCGGTTCTTCATGTTACATCATCGTAATAGGCAGCTATGTATTAAGAAATGTCATTACTTTCTACATAACGACTTAATAGCCTTTTTAACTGACCTATCAATTAATATACAACATCATTGTAATAGGAATGTATTGAAAAAATTTGCTAATCAATTATCATTTAAACAATCGGAGGTTTTCGGTTTTTTTGTATTATGCTACATCATTCTAATATTTAGGAAATATCATTACTTCCCAAATTATGACTTACAGCCTTTTTAATTTGCATATCAATTAATATAAATAGTAATTGATTAATAAATCAATTACTATAAAAATTCTCTTTTTTTGTATGTTACATCATTGTAGATATAATTCTCGCACAAAAGCGTGAAAAGTATTTTTATTATTTTTATATTTGTAGGTGTATGTACAGGGATATCCAAATAAAAGTGAACACTGAAGCTATGACTTTTTTTATTTTTAAAGATGAGAAAAAATGTTAAATGTGAAAGTTTTGGGAATTTTTACGGATCATTCCTATATCTTATCAGCAAAAGAATTGAGCATCGAATAAGAAAAATATAGTATAAAACATCGATTTTCTCCCTTATTTTAATTTGAATGGTATGATTTTTATCATATTTTTGGATTCTGGGGGAAGTTCTAGACATATTTTGTATAACATGCCCTATGCGGTTTTTGAATCGTTTTTAAAATATTTCAAATTAATAATTATTTCGTATAAATATACTTTAAACGTAACTATCCAGGTTGCGAACGAAATACCTGCTACCTTTTTAAATTTTCTTCCTAGGTAAGTCAAAGTTAATGTCAAGGTTGACAATAATACTTTAATGACAGTGAATTTATAATTTTAGTTTTATGCAAAATATGTTATTCTATTAAAAAATAAATGTTGATTTTTGTTAGTTATTAATATTTGAAAGCAATAACCAGTGATATAAACAAGTACAAATGAATTATAACATAAACAGATAAATATTAACATTGACGAATGAATATAAAAAGAAATTTTGAACGTGTTCGCCATTTAATTCTTCGCACTTTTCAGACATTCTTCTCTGCCTCTGAAGTGCGTTTATAAACTTTCAGCATCATTTTCGTTCAGATTTCTTGCTTCATTTCTCACCTTCCTTTGAATTTCTTCAATATTTGCATTATGATTGCTGTATGCGACATTTTTCAAATTACCCCAAAGAAATGTATCTAAAGGTGTGAGGTCTGGGCTATTTGCAGGCCAATGTAACGTTCCATATCTACCGATCCATTCGTTATACTGATGGTTGAAAAAATTTCAAACATCAATTATATTTTGGGGAGGCGCTCCGTCCTGTTGCCATATAATACGTCGACGTTCTTCAAGTGACGATTCATCGAAAATATCTTCGATTTCGATCGATAGCGCTGACCAGTTAATGCTCCCCGAAAAAACAATGGTCCTAGAATTTAATTTTGTAATATCCCACACCAAACGTTGATTCACTCTTAAAAATGCCTTGGTATATATGACTAATTTTTATTTGCTCCCACACTTATGTTACCAGAAGTAAGTATTTTTTGTTAAGAAAATAAAATAGAGTTTTTTCGAGGTTATCGTAGCGCAAAAATAAACCTAGCACAACAAAAACAATAAGTTGATTTTGTATTAGTTGTAGGAAACCAAATATATGTACCCATTGTTCACCCTCAACTTTTTTCGATATCAGTAATTAAAATAGCGAGCATGCAAATTTGCAATATCTTAAAAAAAAATTGTGACAACAGATTTTAAAAGACCTCTCACCGCTCAATAAACTTTCTGTTGCACTACGTTTTTTAGTTGTCCCCACTGATTTTTAACTTCTACAACCCGATTTCATAGCTGCCTCGAGTATGTAAACGGTAACATTGCTTCTTCACGTGACTATCATCGCGGAACGTCCATTTTTGGGGTAGCAACTTTTGCATTCGCATGTTTACACGTTGCATGAGGTAAGTTGTTTGTTATTAGGTTGATAGGTTGCGACTGCAGAAAATAAATATCAGATATAAAGGTTGATAGGTTGCGACTGCAGAAAATAAATATCAGATATAACGTAAGTAAGTTTTATTTTATACTGGTCCATCTTTATATAAAAAGTTATTACAAATTCGATCGCTATCCGACATGTTTCAAATAGTAAAAAATAGTACATGGGTACACAAGTACTTCAAGCAAGCTAGAAAACTCGACTCAACGAAAAATATATCATTAAATTAATCATTTAATATTGTATACTTCGGATTTTTCTACAATAATTTTTCAGAATGTTCATTGTCAGCTAGGACTTTGCGCCGAATTGTTTTGTGTCTTAGTACCTACACACTACACAGTTGCACTCGGAAAAAATTTGCTTGAGTATATCGAACGGCTTACAAAATCAATTAATGGATTATGATTATATTTCCGCATATAAAGATATGGAATATAGGTATAGCACAGGAAATAAAAATAATTCATACCTGTGAGAAAGTTTAAGTTCTCCGTATTACAAAATTAGTTGTTATTACTAAAAACTGTAAGGTCCATTTACCTATGTGATTAATTGGTTTAACATTTTTAAAACAAAAGTTTTTTTTGGTTACTATGGCCAAAAGTTGGTTTGAGTCCGTTTTTACTAAGAAAAAAGTTGTTATAACTAAATTTTAGTTATTATTCCTCAGTTATTTGTACGAGTGATTGAATTACGCCCCTGAAAAGCAATATCTTCGACGGTAAAGGGATTTTCATCCGACCAAACATGAACATTTCGTCTATTAAACATTCCCGCAGTTGAGAAAGTTGCTTGGTCTGCCCAAACGATAGTATGAAATAAATTAGGATTTTGCCGCATTCTTTCGTTATTATCGCATTATTTGTGACAAAAGTATATCTCCTTTCTTTTGATCGGCACTTAGCTTTTGAACTGGCATAATTTTATATGGTCTATACTAAAAATACTTTAACGTTCTTTAAACTGTTTCATAAGTCAACATTTTATCTCTTCTTCCATATCTGAGATACCGCACAAAATCTCGGGAATTGAATTTTTTGGATTCTCTTGAAAATATATTAAAATCGCTAGATCCCTTTCTTCATTTGGTAATTATGTAGTATACGGTTTTCAGCTATTTTTGCGTTTTTTGGGAAAATTCTTTTATGGTCACATTCTACTGTCTTTCCTGATTGCAAATATAAGTGCGCACATAATAAATTATGAGCAAACATGACCACCTTTTTGCTCACCAACCTGAGCAAACCTGAGCAAAAAGGTGGTCAGGTTTGCTCAGTTTTCATTGATATAGATACATATTATGTATCTATATCAAAACTGAGCAAACCTGACCACCTTTTTGCTCAGGTTGGTGAGCACAAAGGTGGTCAGGTTTGCTCATAATTTATTATGTGCGCACTTATATTTGCAATCAGGAAAGACAGTAGAATGTGACCATAAAAGAAGTTTCCCAAAAAACACAAAAATAGTTGAAAACCGTATACTACATAATTACCCTTCATTTTTTTTCTTCTTCTTTTTCCATTGCCCAGAATTCCTCTTTCTTCTAGTCTTCTATTTGTTTTTATTATGGAGTTTAATGATGGAGTTCTTTGTCCCTCTTTAATACTTTCTTCACATTGTATTTGAGCCGCTCTAACATTATTGTTATTTGTTAAATATAATTTTAAAATTTTGTACCTCTCATTAATAAAATAACTCATTTTACATAAAAATAAAATTATAAATTCACGGTGACTAAAGCATTATTGTCAATCTTGACATTAACTTTGACTTACCTACGACGAAAATTTAAAAAGGTAGCAGGTATTTGGTTCGCAACCTGGATAGTTACGTTTAAAGTATTTTTATGCGAAATAATTTTTAATTTTAAATATTTCAAAAAGCCGCATAGGGTATGTTATACAAAATATGTCTAGAACTTCTTCCAGAATCCAAAAATATGATTAAAATCATACCATCCAATGCAAAATAAGCGAGAAAATCGATGTTTTATACTACATCTTTTTCTTAGATGCTCAGTTGTTTTGCTGATAAGATATATGAATGATCCATAAACATCCCCAGAACTTTCATGTTTAAAATTTTTCGCCCATCTTTAAAAATAAAAATGTTATAAGGTCTGTTCACTTTTATTTGGATATCCCTGTACATGTCGGATCAATGTAATTAACTTTTAACCAATAAAACTGCAGCTCTAATAATTACTATATTTTAAAACAAATGCATTACATTTAACACTTATGATGCCACTGAACGTTTGTTAAAATAAAATGTTCCTATAACCTAAAATAGCCTCCACCATCGATTGTGTCAATTGTGGGGTTTATTTTCGGTTCGATCGAACAGACATTCAAGTGGGTATTGTCCTGTAAAAACCAGCTGCTGAAGTGCCCCTGCTGTACGGTTTATATCAAAAAATAAAAATGACGTCTGCGGTGGCAGTTATTGTGATTTACGGTAAAAAAATGGATATAATACTTTAAATTGTTTAATTCACTGAACTGTGTTTTATTTATAAATTACACGAATTTTGCCCCGGTGTTAAGTGGAAGGTCCTAGTTTCAATAATTAAAATTACCAAACTATGTTTTATTTATAGATACATACTACCACAAACTGTTACCAAGAAAATAACATATTGTTTTATATTACAGTGTGTTTACTACGTGATCTCAAACGGAAACTTGACTGGTTTTAAGACAAAAAGTTCCTATAAACTAAACTACCTCGTTTTAAAAAAAGAGTATCTTACTTATTTGGTTAAAACAATCATAGTTGGAAAGCGACAGAGGCGTATTCATGGAGGAGGATGGAGAGGAGCCCCCCCCCCCCCCCCCGTGGATGCCCGAGTTGACTAATTAGAGTACAAGTGGGCTATGAGGACATCGCACCAAAAAAAAGTCAACATTTTGCTCGGAGAGACTTTGCAAAAAAAAGGTCGATCATTTTGGAATTTTACCGTCGCATAGTTGAATATTCCCTCCCCTCCCCAAACATAGTAGTTTCGATACGCCACTAGAAAACGTAGCAACAAAATGAAACTGTTACCAGAGAAAAATAAGACAGAGAGAATATCTCTTCTTCCCCCCAGCTCGACCACGCTATGGCCTTCAAACGGCAACACCCCGAGATTGGCGAGTAGAATTCTCACAATACACCCCGACATTAGGCAGTGCGGTAGCAACACGGCAAGCAGAGAGTTTTCTGCGGCGCGTCTCAATCAATAATCACTCTCACTGTGCTTTATAATTAAAATTTGACAAATGGGGGTAATTCCAGAGACGGCTTCTAACCTAGTTGGAAATAAAATTAGGAGTCGATTTGAAAATAAAATACAAATATTTATTTACCCACATTGTGTTATTTGAAAGTGCGAGATACGAAAATATCATACAGGGTGTCTGAAAAGTCTTAGCATGGGCAAATATCTTTACTATTAATAAAGATAGCGACACCAAATTTTAGTTGTACCTTATTGATTGATAAATCTACGTTTTTATGTAATTTGACTTTTTCAACCCCCTTGGGGGGTTACGCTAGGGAGTTGAGGTCGAAAATTTTGAATGCAAACCTATGCCGTGTGGCCTCTTCGTTTAAAAATCTTCAAAAAAGAAACATTGTTTTAGTATTTATTTATTATTGTAATTCATTTTTAAATGGCAAGCCTATAAAAATTATAACTCGTAAATCGTATAATCGGTCGGGGCAAAAGTCGACCATTAGTCGACCTCTTGTGCCATACAGCACAAGTCGGCGCTGCTATTTTTTGTTTTGTGGGGCACTTTTTTCTAACTTTTCTCCAACTTTACTTCTTCATTTGTCGTTGTTATATGTTTTGTTTTTTGACATCTGCGCAGTAGACCAAAATGCGTACCACGCGCAAACCGAGCGTGCTAGACATGCGTACGCAAGTTCAGGAGATGTACTTGGGTGTCTACATTCGAACCTATTCACTTGTAAGAATATATCCCCAATAGTTAAGGTACCACTACGTAGTTAACTGTATAACTTTTTCCCAAGGTTTTTTCGACTTTATTTTTCGTTTTTTGCCATGTGCGCAGTAGACCAAAATACGTACCACGCGCAAAGCGAGCGTGCTGGACATGCGCACGGACTTTTAGGAGATGGACTTTGGTGTCTACAGTTGAACCCATTCACTTTTCAGAATATATCTCCAGGAAAGGTACCACTACGTATTTAACTTTATAACTTTTTTCCCAAGTTTTTTTCGACTTTAGTTTTCAATTTAGTGCCATGTGCGCAGTAGACCAAAATGCGTACCACGCGCACACCGAGCGTGCTAGACATGCGCACGGAATTTCAGGAGATGGACTTTGGTGTCTACATTTGAACCCATTCACTTTTAAGAATCTATCTCCAGTAGTTAAGGTACCACTGCGTATTTAACTTTATAACGTTTTTCCCAAGTTTTTTCGATTTTATTTTTCTTTTTTTGCTATCTGCGCGGTGGCAAATAACGAAAAATACAGTCGAAAAAAACTTGGGGAAAAAGTTTTACCATTGATCAAAATGCGTACCACGCGCCAACCAAGAGGGCTAGACATTCGCACGAAATTTCAGGGGATGTACTTTGTTGTCTCAATTCGCAGTGGTACCTTAACTACTGGAGATATATTCTTAAAAGTGAATGGGGTTCAAATGTAGACACCAAAGTCCATCTCCTAAAATTCCGTGCGCATGTCTAGCACGCTCGGTTTGCGCGTGGTACGCATTTTGGTCTACTGCGCACATGGCAAAAAATGAAAAATAAAGTCGAAAAATACTTGGGAACAAAGTTATAAAGTTAAATACGTAGTGGTACCTTAACTACTGGAGATATATTCTGAAAAATGAATGGGTTCAAATGTAGACACCAAAGTCCAACTCCTGAAATTCCGTGCGCATGTCTAGCACGCTCGGTTTGCGCGTGGTACGCATTTTGGTCTACTGCGCAGATGTCAAAAAACAAAACATATAAAAACGACAAATGAAGAAGTAAAGTTGGAAAAAAGTTAGAAAAAAGTGCCCTACAAAACAAACAATAGCAGCGCCGACTTGTACTGTTTGGCACAAGTGGCCGACTAATGGTCGACTTGTGCCCCGCCCGATTATACGATTTACGAGTTATACTTTTTATAGGCTTGCCATTTAAACATGAATTACAATAATAAATAAATACTAAAACAATGTTTCTTTTTTGAAGACTTTTAAACGAAGAGGCCACACGGCATAGGTTTGCATCCAAAATTTTGGACCTCAACTCGCTAGCGTAACTCCCCAAGGGGGTTGAAAGAGTCAAATTACGTAAAAAAGTAGATTTACTAACCAATTAGGTACAACTAAAATTTGGTGTTGCTATCTTTATTAATAGTAAAGATATTTGCCCATGCTAAGACTTTTCAGACACCCTGTATGATATTTTCGTATCTCGCACTTTCAAATAACACAATGTGGGTAAATAAATATTTGTATTTTATTTTCAAATCGAATCCTAATTTTATTTCCAACTAGGTTAGAAGCCGTCTCTGGAATTACCCCCATTTGTTAAACTCTATTTATAATAACCCAAAATCTGCAGTGCACGCCCGTGGTAGCTTATTTGAACGTCGATTTGGAGGTCATCGAAGGCAAATCGTATTTATGACTGAAATCGGTACGAGATATTATTCTCTCTGTCTTGGTTTTCTCTGCTGTTACAATCCCACATAATCTACCGGGTACCGAGTAATATTGTCTTATAGGTCAGCTATCCACTGACCACACCGAATGATCTTTTGGGACGACGTTGACACTCACAGTTTAATAACTTAGGCTGAAGGCACACGGATACTTTTTGCGTCGATACAGTCACAATACAATCAGTTGTGCGACCAAATCGAGATTATTTTGCGATTGGATCGCCACGGTATTGACACAAGAAGTATCTGTGTGCTCCTAGTTATATTCCTTACTTCTTCTTCCTTATATTCTTATTACTTTACTAAAAATAAGGCTCGTTAATGTAGAAAAGGCTATAAACGAACGGTCACTTTACCACAAGAAGTATGTAAGTGAAGCCTTCTTAAATCTTAAATCCTACATGTGTAATCACGAAATATAGCCATCCTTTCAACAATGAATGAACATGAATCAAAAGTTTTTGATTTTGCTGTAATATTTATTGTAAGGGGGTTTTTGATGGTCAGATTAACAACCCAATTTTATTGTACCAAATAGAGTATGCTACGTGCAGACTTTAAACTTTTTTGCAAATTATGGAATTTTTAATGAAAAAATAGTCATTTTGTATGATCCATGTAAACCGCTTCTGTTGCACTGAGATTTCAGTATACAGGATGTCCCGAAATTAGCGTGCAATATTTTTAGGGCGTAAAGTACATCCAAAAATAGGATACAAATTTCTTATAAACATACCCCGAGAAATGCTTCATTAGGGGGCTAGAACCACCCAAAGGGCATCGGAGGAACAGGGTTTTTTCGTAATAGCATGGAAACCGTTTAAGATAATGGCATGAAAATTAGTACATATCTTACAACAGATAAGTTGTAAATTACAGTGTATTTAAAGTAAAAGTATTTTTCCAGTGTCGTCGCACGGAGTGGGGCTTAAGGTAAATATTATCCTATATGTTTTATTTCAATTTTTTTTTCAAATGCATTTTATGGAAACCTGAAGTCTTTTATTGAAAAAAGGTACTCGTGTTTTATTTCGATAGAATACACCGTTTTCGAGTAAAATTAATTTTAAAAATAATGTATTTTTTAAAAGGGATGATACTCCATTGGAGGAGTTCAGGTAATTCCGAAAGTTGTTCTTAACAATTTAGCTACGCCTAAAAGGTCCCAAAATGAGACAAAAAGTTCCTATAAACATACCCCGACAAATGCTTCATCAAGGGGCTAGAGCCCCCAAAGGAGGTCGGAAGAAAAGGGTTTCTTCGTAATAGCATAGAAACCGTTTAAGATAATGGCATGAAAATTGGTACATGTCTGACAACTGATAAGTTATAAATTACAGTGGATTTAAGGTGAAAATATTTTTCCAGTGGCGTCGCACGGAGTGGGGCTTAAGGTAAATATTGTCCTAATATTTTATTGTAAGACTTTTGTTTACTTTAAATGCAATTATTTGAAATTTTTATTTACTTAAAAAATCATAATAATCAGTGGGATGTTTCATAAACTTGTTTTATTGTCAACAGTATAAAAGACCTAACAACCAACATTATTGAAATCAATACATAAAAGAAATGTTACAAAAATTAATAAAAAAAATTTATTAAAAAAAGGCATTAGCTGAACTTTAATCAGGATTTCAAAATAATTTTCATTTTGCTGGATACACAATCTAGCCCTGCGTCTAATATGTTGGGAAGCACGAAGAATCTGAAAACGATTTCCTCTAAGCTCGTTTCCAGCACTATTATATTCTTTGTGTTAATTCTTCTTGAGAATATATTTCTGTATATGATAGCAGTCATATATGCCTCCAAAAATAATAATCCAGTGGATTTAAATCTGACGATCGTGCCGGCCAGGCTATTGGAGCACCTCTGCCAATCCATCGATTTGGATAAATTATTATTTAGCCAATTCCTAACTTGTCTCCCAAAATGAGCTGGGGCCCCATCATTTTGAAAGTAATGGTCCTTGGCCCAGTCTTATTTCTAATTGGACATCATCCAACAAATCACCAAGCTGATTTTCCAGAAAATTTAAATAATTTTCCTAATTTAAATTTTGTGGAATTTCGATTGGACCAATTAACTAATTACCAATAATACCAGCCCATAAATTAATTGAAAATCTGTGTTGGTAGTTCATCGTTCTGACCAACCTTGGATTTTCATTCGCCCAAAAATGGGTATTATGGATATTGAAGGCCTTATCCCTCGTAAAAGTGGCTTCATCGGACCACAAAATCTTAGGTAAACTATTCTGGTTATTTAAAATCCATTGAGAGAATTACTTTAGCTGGGAAGTCTTCAGGCCTCAAGTCTTGAACCCTTTGATAATGAAATGGGTGAAGCCCTTGTATCTGTACCATTCATCCTATCTAAAATAAAATAAATTTAGAGTAATTTCTGTACAATAGTTTCTCACTAATGTTATTAATTATTACAATTGATTTGGGTATGTTTGCGCCCCGAGCTAGTGGTCTGATAGTAATCTGCGGATTTTCCTCTATTAGATTTAAGGCATTTATCCAGTTATAAGTTCCCATTGGCCGGCCTTTGAAATGATCCATTTTCTATTAAATTTCGATGGGCCGTACAAAATGTTCTACGACTAGGTATTCTTCTATGCAGAAATCACCTCCTGTACTCCACTACAGCGGCAGTACCAGTGCCATTACAAAATCTATACACAAAATGAATAGCTGCCAGTTCTCTATTGGAATAATATAATTTGGCATTTTTGTTACGAAAAATAACAAACAACTACTGAACTATTGAATGATGCCAGCAGAATGCCGACAATAATAAATCTGACACCTACAATAAAATAACCTGTGTTTACATGGCCTGCTAATACGAAAAAATTAACATCCTTTTGACACGATATTTTCGTAGATTCGTTTCTATTACAAAAAAAAATGTTATTTTGCAAACTCAAAACACTGTTTATGGGAACTTTTTGTCTTATTTTGAGACCTTTTAGAAGTAGCTAAATTGTTAAGAGCAACTTTCGGAATCACCTGAACTCCTCATGTGGATCCCTTTTGAAAAATATGTTATTTTTAAAATTAATTTTACTCAAAAACGGTGCATCCTATTGAAATAAAACAAGAGTACATTCTCTCAATAAAAAACTCCAGGTTTCCAAAAAATTGCATTTAAAATCAAAAAATCTTGGAAATAAAAAATATAGGATAATATTTACCTTTAGCCCCACTCCGTGCGACGCCACTGAAAAAAATATTTTTACTTTAAATCCACTGTAATTTACAACTTATCAGTTCTAAGAGATGTACCAATTTTCATGCCATTACCTTCAACGGTTTCCATGCTATTACGAAGAAGCCCTTTTCCTCCCACCCCCTTCGGGGGGCTCTAGCCCCCAACGAAGCATTTTTCGGGGTATATTTATAGGAACTTTTTGTCTCATTGTGAGCTCTTTTAGACGTAGCTAAATTGTTAAGAGTAACTTTCAGAATTACCTGAACTCCTCATATGGAGTATCATCCCTTTTGAAAAATACGTTATTTTTTTAATTAATTTTATTCGAAAACGGTGCATCATATCGAAATAAAACAAAAGTACCTTTTTTCAATAAAAAACTCCAGGTTTCCAAAAAATTGTATTTAAAATAAAAAATGAGAACTGAATTAAACGAGAAAGAGGTGAATAAATGGTAAGTCAAGACAATAAATTATTTATGAATTAAGTACAGTATCAGTGGCGTAGCCACTCCCTCGCTAGCCACCGCAACGCGGGGGGGGGGGGGCACAGTGGTCCCGACCTGAATTTTTTGGTTCAAAAATGGCTATAGAGCACAAATCTTGTCGAAAATTAACAATTTTTTTTTAAATGAAGCTTAGTAAAATTCGAAAAAAACCTTGGAGCCCGAATTTTCTTTTTCATTATTTTAAGTTAAACACGAAAAAAAATTTTTTTAAGAAATAGTTCATTTAAATAGCGGAATATGGTGTTTCAAGAGGCGTCCACTTTAAGATTTCTTATATTATAAGCTAAAGGTCGCTGATTCTGAATATCGGGGTCCCGCACCCTTTTGACGGGGTTGAAATGGGTGAAATTTCGATTTTTATTAAATGCATTATTTCCATTCTAAATATAGATATCTGGGCGGGGGGGGGGGATTAGGGTGTTGATTTCAAATATGATCATGGCAAAATCGTTAAATTTAATCTAAGGGTAGGAAATGCATTAAGATAGGGGTTAAAATGGACTAAAATATAAATAGTATATTTCATTATTCCACAGGGAAAACAGAAAATTAGCTGTTAAGATTATTGGGTATAAGGTCTCTTGGAAAGTTATATGACGCTATTGTTATTTCTTAAATGTAGTAAGACTTAGAAAAAGAGCTACGAATATTCACGACCTTAGAAATCACGTTTTTCGATTTTCGCATATTTTGCTCAATCTTTAATGTTTTTTTTTTATGAATTACAACAAATTATGTGTCGTAAAAATATTGCGTGCAAAGTTTTTGCTATTTTTCGTGACTTTTGCTATTTTTTACAATTTTTATGACACTTTGTGCCATAAAAGTAGTGCAAGCTAAGACCTCGTATTTAACTTAGAATATGCAATATCTTACATTGCATATTCTATGCAATGTAAGATATTATAAGCGTTCAAATAAACTGCCGCTTTAAATTGTTTTGTCATGTAGATAAATGAAAAATTTAATTTTCTCAACCAATCTATTCTTTTTAAATTAACGCCTGAAAATGTTGTTAAAAAAGGGGACGAGTTGCAAATATTTTATAAAAGTGATTTCATTGAATCTCTGAGCCTTAAATTAGTTGTCATAAGAAATAAGAAATTAATATATAAGGATGTTCAGTTTAGTTTTAGTCAAAGCATAACTGAGTTTTTAAAATACTTATTTGTTAGTACATAATTCTACAGGCGCATCTAGCTTTTCTAACACAATTAAAGCACTGATGATATACTTCATGTACTTAACTTTACCTACAAGGCAAGTAATGAAAGGTGTTTCTCAAAATTAGAAATTATTAAAACATATCTAAGAAATAGAATTTTCTCAAGAGAGGTTAGATTCTCTATCTCTTTTGGCAATTCAAAATGATTTGGCGAGGGACATTGACATAAATCAAGCCATTACTTCTTTTTCCGAAAGCAAAGATAAAAAAAAGTTTTAATTTTTTCTATGTTAATATTTTGAAATTAGCGTTTATGCTCATTTATATATTTCCGAAAAATAACAGACATGTTTTTTAAGTTAAACAAGGTAGATTTTATTGCATAATTGAGTTCACGAGCATAGGGGGGCCCTTTGTCGAAAGTTGCGGGGGGCCCAAAATTTGTAGTTACGCCACTGTACAGTATATAGGTGAATATTGAGAATGAAATTTAAAGAACATTAGAAAATAAATGTAGTGTAGTGTAGTATAAAATTAATAATACATTTTTTTCTTCGTAAAACGTTAATTTTTAGCACAAAACACACATTACAAAAAATCGGCCAATTTGAAAACTTCCTTTCATGTTCAAATTGTATTGTGCTAGTAAACGTATAAACGGCCTACGACTCCACTGTTATAATATTTTCCCTTCATAGGCCCGAACATTTTCTTTCGTATAGCTGTATAGCTTCTAACTACAATAAGTATCAAGCAAAATATTATGATTGGAGATTAACGTCACACTTCATCACCGTTGTATTTGCTATTAAAAAAGGATTAAATCTCGGGATTTACCTTCGGACTAACGTCGCAAATCCTTATCAAATAGGGATTATGGTAATTAAACCACCCTTTTAAGCCCTTGTATCCCAATATTTGTTTATATTACACCTTTATGTGTAATCGCGAATAACAGTAATAGTAATAACATTTACATAACAAAATGTGTAACACCTAACTTATTCTCTAATTTTAATAATAATTATATGTTTAAATCAGTAAAATTTGTATATTATGTATCGAAATATTCTCTAGATCGAATATTTTTTGCGAACAATAAAGTTTTAACAATCTACTGTATTTCGGACTTTCGGAGATGTACCGATTTACGATAACGACAGACAGAAACTTATGTTGGAAGTGCAATTTCTTGGTATGTTTAGCGAAGTTAAGCCGTTTGAGGTTAATTTCTACCAATTGCACTAACGCACTATGGTCCGAAAAATTACAAAATCGGAAATAAATGGTATTTTTTTCAAAATTGTTATGAAAATTACATATTTTGCAGGTAGTTTAGAGAAATATCCACCTACATTTACCTAGAATTTTAAATCATTATATCATCATTTGGGTCGGCAACAGATAAGCAAAATTGTACTTAGTAGTTTAATTTCTACGCTTGACCGTAATAGAACTGTAGTTTCCGTGCAAGTTTTGCGATTAACCTGTGTTTGTCTAAAAGTGTTCTACGTGATATACTTTTGTACCCGAGATATCTTAAAGGTAAGTTCTTAATATTGGAATAGTAACGATATTTGGATTAGTTTAGATTTATTAGATAACATGTATCTTATGGATTGGTTTCCCATAGTATTATTTTTAAGCGATAACCAAACTTAAGGTTGATCTATAAAAAACCCAGACGACCCCACCGCGAAAAATATATAGAGGTGTACCCTAAGGTATGCAGTATATTATATTAAAAGAAGTTTTGCCACCATCTGTCACTCTGGCAGAAACAAAGCTTTTTGTAAGCGACCGTCAGATTAGTAGAAATAGGAAAATACGCATTTTCGGCTATGTTAAGTCTTAAAGTTGACATTATTTTAAATATATACCTACAGTAAATTACCATATGGTTAACTTTTATTAATTAAACGTTTTTTACCAAAAATATATAACATATATATCCTTTTTAAAAAATTGTGTTATAATAACGACTTCGTGTAAGTGTTGTTATAGAGTATTCAAATATCAAACTTACGCGCGCAGTGCGGTAAATATTTTGCCAAATATTCTTAGCAAGTCTTCCTATTAAGAAAATTCTAAACGATTTTCGATATGGTGTGAAACATTAAAAGGTTTAAAACATGTTCATAATTTAGGTAGGAAGGTACATATTATTTTCCCTTTCACAGAATTTACCTAAGGTATTGTTATAGTAATAATAGGGTCGTAAAATCATTAAAATAAGTAAATAATGTGGATGAAATATATATATATATATATATATATATATATATATATATATATATATATATATATATATATATATATATATATATATATATATATATATATATATACCTGTAACTATTATGGCTATGGGTTGCTACTGGAGGATATGCCATTTATTTAGTCTAATAATTGTTTTTTCTTCAGCTGCTAGAGAATGGCCATGTTGAATAAAAGACAAGTGGTTGATATCTTATTTGAACAATCAGGTAAAGGACGAGTATTTCAATCGAAGCATTTAATTACGTTGTTGATAGAGATATTTCAAATAGGAGGCAATGATGTTAAAATTAATCGCTTCACAAAAATTTGCAGCTATTTCTGCAGTAAAGTTTTTACCAAATTTGAGCAGTGCTCACGAACTGTTGATAAAGTCCTAAGTAGACACGAGCAATGGCTTAATATGCCCTTTGAGTATCATGCCATTGAAAAAACACTCAAGAGTAGTAGTAGGAAGTATCTCAAGAAACCTCAGAAGAGGAAGAAGCGATTCCTAGCACATCAGGATTGTCTTCAGGTCGTCCTAGATTGTCCTTTCCCCCAAATCCGCAGCAGGGCTAAAAGATTACGTGTAGAAAAGTTGTCGCATGAATACGAAGCCGAAGAACTGTGTTTGGCGGCAAAAATGGGCCTTCAAGTGGAAGGACACAGAGATGCATTGCAAATAATATCGGAGGCTGTTTACTCAACTCCTACAAGAGCTACTAAAATAGCAACAGCTTGGACAGCAACAAAAAAAAGTAAACAGGTGGTGCCATATGAGGCAGTTTCCCTAATAATGGAGGCAAAACCAAGCAAACATTAGTATTTGCTTATTAGGCGGGAAGCAAAGTCTAGAAATGCGGATATAAATCCGTCATATCACAATGTGTTAACAGCAAAGAGCAGGTGTTATCCCCCTAGTAAAGCTAAAATAGTAACTGAACAGTTTTGATTGGGTTTTGATGGTTCATTTCTACAAACTCTGTAACTATTCCAAATTCAAAGCTGATAGCATTAACCGTTCCGGAGATAATCGGCTGACTGGCAAACAAGGGTTTGGTTCTACCTTTTTTTTGTGGTAAATGTCCTATTATCCTTTAATAGCTATTTTTCGCACCTGGATTTAGTAAGTCAATTATATAATAATATACGAATTATTACACCAATCTCCAAGGGACAGAAAGTAAAATACGAGTTACCTATGGAAAATTCGAATTACAGAGAAATACGCCGAAGTAAGGCTTTAAAGTATATTACATATATATATATATATATATATATATATATATATATATATATATATATATATATATATATAGGTATATATAGGCGAACAACTGAACAATACACAACAAAAAAGAACCAAACATGTCCACAAAGCGTCTATACCTACGCTTCCACAGAAAATGGCGGTTCATGTTGTCTATACCGTATCCATTTACTTTTCAGAATGATGACAGAAACCCATTTTACAAGGAAGAGATCAATTATGTCTCTCTCTGTGTTCTTTCTCTCTCATTTGTTTCTCTCTCATCTTCTTTCTCTCTCATACTCGTAAAATTTTTACAGCTGGTAGAAAGTTAGGTTATGTGAAAGATTAATATGACATATTATTTGAAGCCTGTCCCATGATATAAGTTGTTTTAGCAGTGGAAAAATATACTTAAAAAGTTTATATAAAGTATTAGCAGCTTAAAGTCCTGTGTTCAATAAATCTGGGACTGACTAACAACTATTGAAATATTAGGCAAGGTATATATTTGTTCTCCTTTACATTGCTTGGACCGGGCGTTATAGGAATAAGTAACAGGAACACCGACCCGATATAAAGTTGAGAATAGTGGGCATTACAGAAGATTTCTTTAGTTATTGAGAAAGTAGTGAAAATTGCGCCCTAGAAGCGTTTGGTTTCAGTTTAAAGCAGAAGTCACAGTGCCATTACAAAGTGTATCTATCCTTCTGGAACTAAGAATCAACATTTAGGTACAGTTAAAAATTGTGAAACTACTTGGTATATTCGATTAAACAATTTTTATCGCGTCTTTAACTTACACAAACATCACTGTTCGCAGATAGGCTATATTATAGATCCATTTTCATTATATATCGGAGAATAGGGAATATTTTTAACCTTATAAATTGTTTATCCTAATAAAAATATTTACTCATTTTTGAAATTTTTCCTTTATTTATTTAAATACTTTTCCTCCGATCCTTTTAGTGCAAATTGTTGGTTAGAGGTAGTATTGTTATTTGGGTAGGAAATAATTTTAAATGCTATAAAATAATAAGGTTAATGTGGCTATGCTGACACTGTTTTTGTTTAATAAAAACGAGATTTTTGAAAATGCTGTTTGTGTTCATTAAAAATAAAGGTCTTTTGCTAAAAAATCTTAAAACTTACGTAAAAGTATTTTGTCAGGTTAGAAATTTATTTTTTATGACAACTCCGATTAAACTTTCACTAAGTATAGGCAACCAGAAATACTTGCGCACAAACAAAGCCACCTGTGGTGAAAAGTTGTTTGATTATTCTTTTTTATTGGCAACAACATCGTTTTTATTTGTCTTTTACTAATGCCCCTTTTGCTAACAAGGATAGAAAGAAACCGGATTCCTCTGGGATTTTATCAGGAAAAAAAGAATTTTGCGATGAGTAATCTTTCGAAGTATATAACCAGCAAAGAATGTACGATAAAAATTTGAACAAACCCTTTTTTTATTTGTCTTTGTCTAATGTACTTTCGCCAACACGGATAATCAGAAAAAATTACAAAATGAGATGGAAATCTTTATAAGGAGGGAAATAGGAATCGAAGGGAATATAACGCACGCACATAGGATGAAACCAAAAACCTGCAAAGAGGAACTTAGAAATACGGAGGAATAGAGATAATGAGAAACTAGAAGGACACATAAAGAGAAAATTTTTATAGATAATGAACTGACAAAGATAAAAAAATAAATAAAATAGCAGAGATAGAACGAGAATAGAGAAAAAAAGATAAAAATTGGATACCATAAAGTAATGATAGATGACCAATCATGAAAGTGGAGCAAGAAGAAAGAAAAACTGATCAAAGCAGGAAAGACAGGTATTGCAAACGACTCAGGCAAAGGAAATGGACACGAGTAAGAAAATAAAAAATAAAAATACTACAATGAGAATGGAAAAAAGAGAAAAAACAACGATTTGAGAATGGGAACCTGGAATGTGTAAAGTAAATTGGGAAAGGAAGAGGAAATAGTGAAGAAGATCATAAGTCAACGGATAGAGATTATGGGGATAACAGAGACAAAATGGGAGGGTAAGGGAATGAAGGAAATACATAAAGGATACTGGCTTTTTTGGAGTGGCGTCGAAGAAAGGGAGAGTGCTGCTCGTGAGGTAGCATTGATAATAGACCAAATAGAACAAAATAGATTATAAAGGAAGAATATACAAATGAGAGAATCATGAGGGTAGAAATAAGACTGGTAATATGTCTAAAATAAGGTAGCATATGGAGAAAACGAAGAAGCCGGACAGGAAGAAAAATATATATTTTTTGAAAATCGGCAGAGAGAGATAGATGGAGAAAGGAATATAATAATTATGGGGGATCTAAATGGAAGAGTGGGAGACAAAAACGCAGAAATGGAGGAGTATATGGGAAAAGTCATGGGGAGGAAGTCAAAAACAATAATGTAGTATGGAAAACAGTTTGGTAATAACAAATACAAAGTTCAAACATAAAGGCACACACATATACGAGGGTAGTACCCTCAAGAAATGAAAAGTCAATAAGAGACTACTTCCTGGTCAGAAGACATAAATCGAAAAACATAAGCATAAGTGTAGCAAATGTAGAGGCATAACCCTATCTAGTGTTTCAGGAACAGTTACGGCTAGAATAATTGAGAAGAGGATAAGAAGTAGAATTGAACCAACTATGGAGGAATCTTAATGTGGATTCAGGGGAGGGCGGAGTAGACAGGACCTAGTGTTCATAATAAGACAAGTTAGCGAAAAACTCTTAAACAAAAATAGAGACAGGTGTTTCATTGACCTTGGAAAGGGTTTCGATCGAATACAAAGAGCGGATATATGGAGAGTATTAGAAAAGCGAAACGTGGACAAGAATTTAATAACAATAGTAAAGGCTATGTATAAAGACAATACCAACATAGTAAGAACAAACAACGAGGGGTCAAGAGAATTTATAACAAAAATAGGAGTAAAGCAAGGATGCGTGCTGAGCCCATTACTGTTCTCGGTGGTACTGGATGAGGCAATAAAGGAATGTAAGAAAGATATAAAAAGCTTAAAATTTGGACATTGGAAAATGAAGCAGACAGAACAGAGCTGATATTTGCAGATGACATTGTCCTAGCAGACACGGAAAAGGACCTACAACGCAACCCAGAGATATTGGATAGAGAAATGAGTAAAATACATATGAAGATAAATATAGAAAATACGAAAACAATGATAATTTCAGGAACAGAGAGAGTACATAACATAAGAATACACGAAAAAGCAATAGAACAAGTAGACAGCTACACATATCTAGGTTCGCTCTTCAATAATAGAAAATGATGGAAGAATGAATGGGGAAATCAACGAAAGAATAGGAAAGACAGGAAAAATTTACAACAGCATGAACACATCGTTTTTGGGAAGAAAAGAAATTCCCCAAGAAATTAAAACAGAAGTACTTAATAAAAAGAGTAGTTAGGTCGACAATTACTTATATAGTAGCGAAACATGGACTTTAACAGAAAAACACAAATCGCGAATAAATGCTATAGATATGAGATTTCTTAGGAAGATAGACGGAAAACAAAGAAAGATAGAATAAGGAACGTATCTAGTAAATGATATATAATAAGTGTAGGATAGTTGAGATGGTTCGGCCACGTGTGTATAAAACGCGAGTGCAAGTAAGAATCAAGAAGGGAAGACCGAGGAAAACTTGGAACGACGGCATAAGAGAAGAGGCAAAGAAAAGGGGGATGGAATGGAAACACAAAAAAGTCACACAGGACAGGAAAGGATGGAGAGGGAAATGCATAACTCAACTCTACCCACCCACCTTACACCTAACGGTACAAAGGCATAGGATTAAGTAAGTAAATTTCATCAAAGTTGCTGAAGCCATTTTGAAAATAAAACATTTAACACCCTGTATATTTGAAACAAATTATCTACGGACCTATGTCATATGAACTTTTTGTCTTAGTTTCGTTAAAAAATCTCTCTTAAAGCGATGCCACATGCTTTTGAAACACCCTGTATATACATATGATAGCTCCCCTTGCCATATTTGCTTTTTTGCATTTAATATCTATACCTACAACAAATTAGTCTTCGAAAATAAATATCATAACAGCACTTATGTACGGAATACAATTGTGTATTGGAAAAAGTATAAGGTTGTTTTCAAATTTTTTAAATGTTGCACATTTAACCCCATCATATAAATACGTGGGAAAAACCCTATATTTGAGGGGAGAGGATTAGTGTTCCATTTTTAAATGAAAAAATGTGGACCTTTTTTGGCAAACGCGGAATAAAAGTGTTGGCCTTTTATGCAAATTAATAAACACTTCTTATCGCATAACAACAGTCAACAAATCCACCCTGTGGAAATACTGCAAATTGAAAATGTAAAATTTTAAACTCCTAGAAGCGCAAAGACTTGATGCCCGATTTTTTTAACAAAAGAAACATTGTATATCTTTATTTAAAAAAGCTTTTCATCTGAGAAAATTGATTTTCTAAAACTAAAAAATAAAAGTCTTACTTGGGTTGGTGTTAAATGTATTAATGATGCTAAATGTTCTCTTTCAGGAGCTGAAAGGTACTTCTGCTGCTTGAACCGCCTTTCCAATTCGTACACCTGTAACAAAAATTTGGTAAAAAATAATTAATAACGTTAATGTTACGATTACAAAAAGATAAATGTAAATTAGAAACACCTTCAGAAATATTTTATAAAATTAAAACACTACCGACTATACACTGAGAGTGAACAATTAGTCCAATAAACGAAGGTCTTAAAAAGAAAATTTAACTAGATTGCTGCTTTTTTGAGAAAAGGTAGATTTTATCATTTCACTGTACTATTTTGTACAGAGTCCTTCTAAAAGTACGGAAGAGAACATGTGGCAATTCGTTTTGACTTGTTTTAAAACGACAAATATTTTGCAAAAAAGCTTGAGAAAAAAATTGTAAAGAAATTAAATCGGCATATAAAAGGTTTTGACCCTTTTTGCCCTATCTGTAATAAATTACGCATGAGTATTGAGAGAGTGAAAATGATATGTACTTACACTGTAATATTGACAATGCTTTTTCACTAAAACTGAATATTATAATTTTAATATTAATAGATTAAACAAATAAATGAATAAACATGCCTTTATTTAAAGTATATTATAAATACGTAATTTCTAAGTATATGTTGGTGGCGAGGTCTAGCAATGCCATTCTACCTACAATCACCCGCTGTGACCAAAACATTAAAATATTTTTTAAAGCAATCAAAAGAATAATTCATCAGCATTCATGTGAAACAACCAGACAAGTAATAATTTGTTTAGCTTCTCCCATTCTTTATAAACCTTTTTAACTGTTTCCTACCACTTTCGGTAGTGTTTTGCTTTTGCAGCAGGTATATGTAAAAGAGCGTTGGGTCATTGCAGTTTTATGCTTCGGCATGGAATAAAAACCACGATGGCGGATCTCCCCCTAATGAACATTATTTTCCTTAACTAATTTATCAAACAAGTAGGTACCTAGGCTGTTTATATTTAGATATTTTTTTAAATTAACACCGCCCATTGGACAAAGAATATTTCCTCAAGATGATGAGTCCAAAAAAGATTGAGCCATATGCCAGATTAGAAAGAACAAGGGCGTCACTCAATCTCAATTTGACTTCAATACTGAGGAAGTTTTTACACCGGTATAAAATTTTAAGCTTGGTATACGATTTTTGCATTACAAAAGATACATGATCATCACAACGTAAATTAGTATCAATGAAAATACCTAAATTTTTGCTTACCTCCGAGGATGGCACTCGTTGGTCATTAAAAATGATATTAAAGTCATTAATTATTACCAACTATGTTTTCTTTAATTCTCTTGCGTTTTGTTACTGTTAAGTATCAAATCATATGCTTTACATATTGAACTTATAGTTTTAAGTCAAGGTTAACTTGCTCAGTTGCTCGAATAATACAATCTTAGGGAGAAAGAAAAATATAGTTGCATATCATCACCATATTGATGCCATAAGCAGTGTTTAAGAAATCTAAAGTATAGAGAGAAAACAAAAGAGGGTCCAAAACACCACCTTGAAGAAGTAGACCAAGAGGCTCAGACGCTGAGACCACCCTCTGCTCTCTACCAGTAAGATAACTCTTCATAAATTTAATTGCATTCTGATCGAAACCATAATATCTATATTTTACCACCAAAATAGCATGATTAATTATTATGATGATACATGATTATTAACGTTTTAATAAGACTCGAATTTTTATTAACATCCATCGCTCCGGAATCCAGATGATCCAGCGTAGATGGTAAAATTTTACTTTCCGCAACGTAATCATTAATTTGTTCATCGCTGACTCTTTCCACAACTTTAAACATAGTAGATACAAAATGTACTTATATAGAGCAAAAGTGAGAGTTTTCTAATGGATAAATTACTTAGAATTATATTGGCTTTCTTCCAGATTTTTGCGAATGAATTGTTGGCTATATGCATTGATTTATTATACAGTGTGTCTACTTAAGTTCGCAGTAACTATATGGGAAGCTTTTTATTATTAATTTTACGAAAAAAAGTTATTCTTCATAAAAAGTTCTGCATGGTCGAAAACCTAAAATGCAACCCTCAGGTATCGAAATTTCCCAGTCATATATGAGGTCTGTCAGAAAATATGAATTTTACCCTACAGTAAAATATTTTTATTTTTGACAATATCGAAAACTTTTATGAAGAAAATTAATTTAGAATTGTAAACTAATGTCTAATAAACAGTTATGTCTTTATTCATTAAAAATTTGATAAAAATAAAAATTGTTATGATTTTGTACATTTTCCCATTATCTACCCTACAATAGTGAACACATTGATATGAAGGCATTTCTAATTAGGTTGCCATGATATTTACATATCTGCCATTTAACGTCAAATATTATTAACTTATTACGTAATTATTACAATATTAGTACTGTATTCATGTTGATAAATTGTAAAATAAATTATTTTATTATGTATCATTTATTTTAATACATCATCAATATACTGCAACACAGGGGTTAAGGAACGTAAGGTTATCAAATTTATAATGAATAAAGAGATAACTGTTTTCTAGAAATTAATTTACAGTTCTGAATAAATTTTCTTCATAAATGTTTTCGATATTGTCAAAAACATACCTAAGTATTTTACTGTAGGGTAAAATTCATATTTTCTGACAGACCTCGTATATGACTGGGAAATTTCGATATCTGATGGCTGCATTTTAGGTTTTGGACCATGCAGAACTTTTTATGAAGAATAACTTTTTTTCGTAAAATTAATAATAAAAAAGTTTCCCATATGCTGCGAACTTTAGTAAACACACTGTATATGTTTATGGGTGGGGGGGGGGGGGGGGTAAGATACTGGCGATAGTATTTTTAAATCAATCCCATCAACGCCTTTAGCATTTGTCTTCACTGGAGAAAAACAAGCTGATTTTGGACATGCTCATAAGTTTTTGTTGGAATATAGGTTATCAAGTAAATCATAATTAGAAGCACTGGGTGTGAGAATACTTCCAACAAACAATGATGATGAATGATGCAGGATTCAGAACTATCAACAGTAGTGGTTAAATTTTTTGATGGAGGAGAAATATTTATGTATTTTAGTGTTTGCGAAAACCCCTTGGAGTCAGTTTTAAATTTAAAAATACTCTTTCTCGTTACTGACATTGTAACTAAATTTCTAAGCGGCTTGCAATAATTTTTTGTTGCTTCTTTTGCCGTTCTTTTATATCTAGCAAGGCTGTTTTCGTAATTTATTCATAAGCCTAATGTTATCAATCATCCACAGAGTAGGAGCGTTCGTACATTTTGAGACCTAATCCTATCCGAGATTATAAAGATCATTAACAAATAAATCATAATTAAGTTTACAATAATCCTGGTTGGTTTGAAATCTTATTGGGGGTCTTTTCCTTCGCACCCCGTAGGGACTAACGACTGAACAAGGGTCCAATGTATCGGACATATTAATAACATCTATATTAAAAAGCACGTCACCAGAGAAAGAACATATCTAACAAACTACTCGAATTATTGGTCATATGGGTCGGCTCAGATACCGATAAATGACGGATTTATTAAGTAAATTAGTAAAAAGAATACAATCATTAGAATCTTCGATAATAAAAATCAACGTTAAAGTAACCTCCAAAAAACACATAATCGTACTAAGGAATAAGGTTAGTTAGCATAGTCTTAAGATCATCCAAACATGTATTGACATTAGCATTAGGAGGTTTTTGAGTCCATCCAGACAGTTTTGCCAATTTTAAGCTCATCCAGACCAATTACACTTATCCCGTCCTGATAATTAACCAATTTTTTAAAGAATTCTTAACATAAAGTGCAACGCGTCCTCCGCTATCATCGCGATCTTTTGGAATAAATTGATGCTGGTAAATATATTTCAAGCATAGTCTGGATTTCCATTTGTAGTCATTGATTCAGAGTATTATATGCTTTACGATAATAAAAAGAATTCTGATGCGCTCAATAACGTTTTAATCGAGAAATAAGGACCTATTAAAATTCAACTGAATCTAAAAACTCAAGACAATGGCGTAAGTAATACCAGATACTATAAAGACTATTGACAAATTCTCGAATATACCAATAAGAATACCAAACAGTAAGAACGTTGAAAATTTTACTTTTCGTTGCTCTATGTAATGGCACTAAAATTAAAATTTAGTAAAAGTCAGTAAGTCATTACCAGAAAGTGCTGGTGCCTTAAGCCGCGTAATTTTACGCGCAAAAACGCTTAGGTGTAGAGTTGAGAGATATATCAATCACAATGATCCAATCACCGTGAAAGACTTGCTACCGGCGATCGAAATTTCGCTAACCCAGTTATTGAGTATTCAGTGATTAACAAACCTGCATGCGCCACGGACGGAACACCGGAACAAAATAGATCACGGCGACCTAGGGATGCACGATACGATACGATTTTTTGGAGTATCGATACTTTAACATTCGATACTCGATATTTTGTATCGATCTTTTCAATGCGATATATTTCATGTATCGATACATTTTGGTGTGTATCGATACCATACGATCCGGGATAGATATATCTTTTCTTTCTTATATTTAGGTAGGAGCGTCATCTAGTATCCCTTAGCGCAAAAAAAATTTCTCCTATTGGGGCGACATCTAGTATCCACTAGCGGATTTTTTTTTTCGTCTTACAGTTACGGTTACGGGTCATAACATAAGGTTTGTTCTTTTGTGCTGCAAGAAACTGCACTAATCTGCACTGATTTTTTGCTTATGGGTATCTTCCACGAATAAGAAAAACTGCAGTTTCGTGCGACACAAAAGAACAACCCTCTAAACTCGCTGGCTCTGGCGGGTTGCAGATCACTGCCCTCACTGTACCTACTTGCGAGAAGATTGCCCTGATGGAATGATGCTTTACTCGACAAGGTAGGATTCCCCGGGCGACATTCTAAGAATTTCTGTTCCTAAATTCTTTGTCATGAGTCATGAGCATGACATACACATATAATATGTAGTTTTAATATTTTATTATTTGCCTTCATTATATGGTTTAAATTAAGAGTAAGTTAAGTAAGAAGCAATGTTTGGAGTGTATTTATTAAAACCAGTTCAGGCGGAAAATGTAAATTGTGCCAGTGTGAGGTAAGAACTTCCGGAAACACTACAAATTTAAAAAACATTTAGCGCGAAGGCACCAAAGTTTTGCAAATACCCAAGAAGAGGATAAACGAAAAGATCCAACAATTTTTTTTGCTGACATTTGACATTTTTTTTAGTAACTGTAGAATCCGGATCGAAAACATATCGATTCTTTCCGAAACGATTTTTTGCTGTATCGATACTTCTTGTTCCGATTCGGATCGATACGAAAAATCGATACTTTTCAGTGGATCGTGCATCCCTACGGCGACCGCGTAATCGCCACTTATTATAATATATAGGTATTTTTTGTATCGAGGAACAAAATCGTTGCTTGAACTGTTGCCAGATATTATCGCTTCTTGCGTGTGGCAATTTCTGATTCTTTCGGTATTCACTATGTTTAATTGTTTAGTGTCTTGTCGTTTATCGGTCTGGGCGGTCGTAGTCGATGTTGTTGGTAAATTAGTCATTTATTCTTCATTACGCGTAGTAACGATTATAGTGTGACCGATAAAATAGTTTTAATACTTATAACTATAGCAAAATTCAATTCCTGCAATATCTTTAGATTCCCAAATTACCCTAAAAACAGAAAACCAGTGAAATGTGGAATTTTTTTACACCAATTGAAGGTGAAAACTTTTCTGCAACGTGCAGAATTTGCAAAAAAATACTTATACAAAATATCCCACTCAAATTTTAAAAAACATATTATCATATCAAGTCATCCTTCGGTCTCAATGTACATGAATTCTGAATTTTACCAAAAATTAGTTAAATATAAAAGAGCATGTTTTTTGTTTATATTTTTTATATTAGCTAGATATAAAAGAGAATGTTTTTTTATTATATTTTCTTATACTATTGTTTCTAATTATTTTGTTATTTATGTTGTGGGTTATTAAGCATTTTATAATCTTTAGACTCAGTGTGACCTCATTTTAAGCTATTAAATGGAATTTTTTGCAGTTTTAGATGGTTAATTTCAAATCTGAAAAGTATCCAAAAGATTATAATTTTATTAATTATTGTCGTATTTAGATCCAGCGTCACAAAATCATTTTCAGGTATACTCAAAATTACCAAAAGCATTATAATTCTAATTTCGGAATAATGTAATATTTTTAACTTAATCTAACGCAAAAATCAAGAATAAAGGTCAGTTTCGATTAATATTCGCCACGCCTCTGGCACTGGCCATACCAAAAAATACTATTTTTACCCTAATAACTTGCTAACCAAATCAAGTTATAATTTTACTTTCAATTGTAGCTGCATTATTCAATATTTATACCGAATATCAGTCTTGTAAAAGCAACTATGCTGCTCCTTTCGCCTTAAATATAAAAATCGCTGTAGTGAAAAATCACCGTCAAAAATATCGGCTATTCTTAAATCACTATCGCTGTTCTAACAGATATCGAAAAATCACTATATCTCCCAACTCTACTTAAGTGAGTACGAGCGAAAATGTGCGCGAGTAAAGTCTGAGGACGCACGAACCCGATCCATCGACTAATCGACATCAAACGATTTTTGCGAGTAAAATTGACTGGCGTCTAACCGGTACCGGGAATATTTGTCCCGAATTTTGCCGAACGATTGTTGGATTTTTTTCACACCGATCCCTCTTCGCCTGCGAGGAAAGAGACTTGTCAGGGCCCCTAACCAGGTGCTAACCCTGTTCCGACCTTAGGGTGCCCTCCGATCCACCGTTCGCTAGATTTTCTGGACCCACAACAAACAAAACATAATTTTTAGGTTAAGGTACCTAGATACGATAAATTTTTTGCTCGGGACCTTTAAAAAAAGACAAAACAAACTTTTTATCGAGGAAGGAGTGCTAACCCGTTTCCAATACACCTTTTAGAGCCGATTTCCTAATTTTTTATAAAATTTTAAATGACAAAAATTTAAAAAAAGGTGCAGCCGAGCACGGATTCGACCCAACCAACACCTATCGGTCAATAAGCGGATTCTTTACCACTGGACTACGTGGCTCATGCTAGAAAATCGGTAAACTTATTAACAAGTGCATCATGTACATATACGCATTTGAATGACTCGGCTTTTTACCTTCGGGATAGATATTCTGGGCAGCATATTATTTCCGTTTCCTATTGGACTAGCGCAACCGGGTGAACTAATTGTACAGGTAAATTGGGGGCCAAGCGAATCGGAGGGCACCCGTCGGAACAGGGTTAGCACCTGGTTAGGGGCCCTGACAAGTCTCTTTCCTCGCAGGCGAAGAGACTTGTCAGAGCCCCTAACCAAAGGAAAAATGCGGTCGGAACAGGGTTAGCACCTGGTTAGGGACCTCGACAAGTTTCTTCGCCTGCGAGGAAAGAGACTTGTCAGGGCCCCTAACCAGGTGCTAACCCTGTTCCGACCTTAGGGTGCCCTCCGATTCGCTTGGCCCCAATTTACCTGTACGATTAGAGCACCCGGTTGCGCTAGCCCAATAGGAAACGGAAATATGCTTGCGGGCACCGGCCAGACGTTAAAGTAAAATTGCTGTGTCAGTGTAGCCAACTTACCGAATATATCCCGGATATATCCCGAATCGAGGGATTTTTTAGGTTCCCTACTGACAAAGGGATATTAACATATTTTCGAGGGATATTTACTTTTTTCTTTAAAATATTGATTTGACCTACCACTCCTATTCCTATACCAGTTCCTATAAGTAATATGAAATATATTTTATTTTTAATGTTAATAGTTTTTTTATATATTTTTTATTTAAATGTCTTTTTGGTTTTTTATATCCTTCTTTTTAGATTTAATGTTCATCTCTTTTATATAAATATATATTAAAGTAATTGTTTTATATTTTACTAGTAGATAGTTACCTATTCACCTAAAACTGGACTGGAACAAAATTTAAAGTTGGCGGGATTCTTATAGAAAATATGGGATATTTTGAGCCTGCGCGTGGGATCGTTTGTTATACTATATATATAGGTTGGCAACACTGCTTAGTGGCGACGGGATTTTAAATCAGATCATCGTGTGCGTCGTGCGTCCAAAATGCTGCGCCTGCAATTGCTATATTTCTTTGAGACAGTTCTTCCTATTAAATCATACACAAGTTACACGCAAACTGGAGCAGATATTGCGCGCGAAAATAATAGGTTTAAAACTTGTGTGCCCTCAAATCGTTCGCGTAAATATTTGCGCACAAACATGCTCTAATGCGTACGAACCTTTATTGTAGATACAAGTTCGTTGCAGGAACAACAATGCTTCGGAAACAGTTTTTTTATTGTTTATTTAACTGTAACTGTGTGTTTATTTTAACTGTCGTATTTGTTCAAGTTGAAGGAGAATAGTGTCAACAACTAATAAAATAAAAAAAATTAATATTAATTTAAATAAAATTATTACTTTTTTAGGAAATATTTTTTATTGCATCTAGGTATATTATTTATTTTAAAATTTGTGTAATTGTAATATTTTCTTTGAATTACCGCTTGTTTTTAAATAAATGTTATACTTACTGTTGTTGTAATCTTTAAAAAAAAATGGGAAGAAATTATTTTTTAGTATCAACCTTTCGCAATTGTTCTTTTCAACCAAAAAAATAAATGTTAAAGCAGCACTCAGGTGTGGCGTTATTCTATATCTGGCTATCTCACTCTGTGGCTTTATTATTATTGTTATTAGTATTAGGTATACTTTTTAACAAAATTTAAGCATTAGAATGAAAGAAACAAAATGTTTTTAGTACTAGTTTAAATTAAGATCTAGTTGATAAGTTAGGTTTTGACAGGTTTTTATCCTGTCATTGTTAATAAGTCGTCGTTAAAAACTTATATTATATTTCAGCGATTTGCTTGGTTGTTAAATGATTCTCATCTTGGAACGTGTGGCTAGAATAAATTTGGTTTTATTATTGTGGGAAGTACATAGGTACTAAACTTGTCATTTTCTTTGTAAATTTTCAAAAAAACTCAGAAACAAATTCATAGTATAAAACTTAGTTGTCTTATTCTTACACTTGTCAGTTTAAAATTTTTGGTTGTCAAGCGTTGGAGAATCTGGCCGTTAAAGTTTAAATGGACGCTGTTCTGAAACAAACTGACAGTTCCTTTTAAACTCGTTGAATGAATAGAGTATTTAAAGAGCTTTCTAATAGTGTACGACTTGACTCCTGTTTGTTTAAAAATAGATTTAAAAAGACTGCTGGCCAGGACACCCCAATGCTGGAGCTAAGAGAAAGTAAGGTTACGAAATATATTCTTAAATAACTGATTCGAGAGGTTTTTATAGCCAGGGATGATGTTTAATTCTGACTCCATCAGACTTTTATATTGGGTTAAAAACACCACTTAATATCAAAAATAACGAAACGTAACAACAGCGATCTACTCTGGTGCGCAATATAACTATCATTTTATTTATGCTATTGTTATTATAACCTGTAAAGCATAAAGGTCTCTTAAATATCTAAATTTCATAAAATTAAGTATTTCTGTTTAGTAGTTATAGTAGGATAATATTCCCAACCGCTTAAACAATTTCAAACGTCGTATATCATAACAATTAACAAAATAAAGGTAACTATGCTGAGTTAGATTTCACCTACTTACATAAATATCCCTTAAAATATAAGACCGTTTTCTTGGGACCTCTAAAACTTTTCCATCGTTCAATGTCGTTGTTAATTTTAAGCACAAAATGGATAAAGTAAATGCTTAAGTAAAGAAAAACCACGAGAAAAAAATTATTCGCAGAAGCAAAACAACAATAATGTGAAACAAGATCAGACACTTTAATGAGTAGGTATGTTTTTTTATTTATTTTAATTTTTTGTATATGTAGTTATATTTTTTCTTCTTCACCGTATCATGCATTTATGCAAATTCTCTTAAGGAATTAATATATTTTTACAAGAAAAACTAGTTTTTATTATTCATCGTATCTTCCAGAGCCCCTTAATACAATTCGCGATTTCTTTAAAAACGCGACGTCCGGCACTCGCGATCGACGTTTACCGTCGGCATCCGGAAAACTTTCATTTGTTACGTGACCATTACATACCATTACTGTCGTTTCTAGGCAACGTTATGCGAGAGGAGAAAGAGGGGCTATTATGGGTCATAAAAAGGGGCCGAACTAGAGGCCTACCTGAGCTTGCGTGAAGAGGACCCGCCTCTTGCGGCGTTGTGCCAACGGAAATTGCATTGGTTTAGAGTCCGAAACGCCTGCGCAAGGGCCTAGTCCTGGCATTCCAGCGTTTAGACCGTGGCCCATGTTGGCTGAGGCGGCTGAGGTGCCCATTAATCTGGAAACTAAAAGAATTATAATTGGTATGGCTTTATTGGAATTTGCTACAGTATTAAAGTTATGCTACAGTCAGAATTAATTTATACGAAACGTTATAAACATAATGTATTTTTAAAAATAATATTTACCCTTTTATTTTATTTTTTTAATAGCACCATTATAGTTTTCATTTTAATTTCTTTTCCAGAATAAGGAACCATCCATAAAATTGTTATGGGAGAGGATGCTATTCTGTTAGTAATGCTTTTAAGAACAATGCATTATTATACGTACTATACGTAGATACGTATAATAATACATTGAATTTATTGAAAATGCGACATGACTGAACAAGCCCATTGGGAAAATGCTGAAGCAAAAAAAAATTGTCGGCTTTTTATCAGGTTTATAACTATATCGCCTGTTGCTGTCCCCTGAAGAAACGAAGAAATACGGAATAATGAAAAAACTAATAAAGTTTTTTCTTTTTTCTCAACAAAATGTTGAGGTATTTATAAAGATTCCATAACATTAATGAACTCTGTACATTTTGGGTTCGAAAAAACACGACCGGAAAATGTTTAATATTAACTTTCTTAAGTCAAAATAGGAGAGTCTTGCCTTATTGTTAGTACAATTTTGCTTTCTTCCAAAGTACTTAATCGGTCATTGTTTTTATGTTAGAATTTATAAAGGTAAATGCTCATTTTTATTTTATTTTTTTCTTTCAACCTGACATACATCTGATGTAGACAAATAAAAATATTTATGAAGAAATGTGTCTATATTTTGTCGATTTAAAAGTTCCCAAAGATAGTCATTATTAAAGCCGACCTATTTTGACAATAATAAAGTTATTAATCTAAGTTTTATACTGTAATACTGTAAATAAGTCTTTAGGGTTTTTCTCGGAAAAATGTATTTAAAATGTGTACCTACTGTTGCTTTTTATAGATATTTTCGAAACATTGTGCCATTAAAAAAGTCATTGGTGAAGCAAGGAAAACTCAAGAACTAATAAAATTACAAGTATGTTTCAATAACATAAATACCAATTTTGTTACAAAACTAGAGAACTAGACTGTTAAGCTACAGGGGCAATAAACACCGGACTAATTTTTAAGCTCATGAAGCCCAAGCATCAATTTCCCGAGCTTCACTACTGCTGTCCAAGGCGATTAACTAATTACATGGCTAAATAGTCACCAAATTTAAAATTATGATTTAAATGCATTGGAAATTGTCAGAATGTTGAAGCAAGTAGGTCTTTGCTTCTTAGAGTTCCTAACTTTATCGCCTATTGATGTCCCTAAAGAGGCGTAGAAAGATTTTACTTATTTCCCGACAAAAATCTGCAGTAAAGGTTGTACCATTATAACATTAATGAAGTTAGGGCACTGAATGTTTAAAATTTCCATTTTATTTATTATTTTATACAGAGTAATCAGAAATGATAAGAAAATATTTAATATTAACTTCTTTAAGTCTCAATTTTGTCTTATTTTTAATACAATATATACCGGGTGTTACGAAAAGATGTTAAGAAATGTTAAGGCCAAATTGTTCATCTAAAACTATGAAAATAAGTTTATATAAACATGGATCCTCAAACGCTTCTTTTCCTAGATACAGGGTGTTTAATATTTTCTTTTTTATATGTTTTTTTTTAAATTTCTATTTAGATTTAGAGCATGTATTGAAGCATGAGGAGGCCATTTCCAGCATCTACTTTAAACTTAAATCAAAAAGCGCTGTTTCCTGAACAAAAAATATGTACAAAAAATTATTTTCATTATTTATTTATAGGTTAAGATTAAAATTAATTTTTATCTCGAAAACGGCGCGCGTCAAAGAGAAAAAGCCAAGAGACACATGTCACGCAGAATTAATTGGGCTTTAAGAGTGATGGTCTTTTTAAAAACTACGCAATTTTAGAACAATTTAGAGACATGTATTGAAAGCTAAAATGTTAAGCACCGATCTAACATATTTTTTATTAGAAACTTTGGCCTCATTGTCACGTAATCAACAAACAAAAATAATATCAATTTAAAAACTTTTGGCACAAAATCTAACAAAAATGGGTTAGATCCGAGATTAAATTACGAGAATTGTTTTTAGAAAGTTTCAACCGAAAAAATGCCTTTATTCGGCCAATGGCCATCCACAACTAAATATTATATCATATGGTCGATATTTTTCCGCCATATTTAATTTCACGGACTGGTGGTTACTTAGACAAAAACCAGGCAAAAGTTCAGCACCTGTGATAAAGAGGACGGCTCAATAGTTTGTTTACAGATTTCTATAAGATTTGGGCCCAGATAAAGCGACACCAGATGAGAAACTGCTCGCCCGCTTACTTTGACCTTGACGCGAGAGATGTGGATGGCCCGCACCAAATACTACATTCGACACCACACCACTCGAATCTAATCTATCTATCTATCTCGAATTTTACTATATTCTCTGGTGTCTGGCCAACAGTAGTTGGCGGAGCTTTAAATAAATTCGAGTTAACGTGTTAAATGTACACTTTCTCATCTGGTGTGGCTTTATCTGGGATTTGGGAGAAAGATGTATTTACGTTTAATATATATGAGTAATATACAGTGTACCAAATAAAATAATTTCTGATGGTAAAGTTTATAAAATTGGAGTACATTTTTTGATAACAGATATAAATTATGAATCTAAAGGGAATAATATATTTTCTGAAAAAATACTTCGTTCTGGCAGTAGTACGTTAGGTATATATTGGAGAAGTTAGAAGTAACTGAAAAAAAAATGGAAAACACATTGTTAGAAATATGTTACGGAAAAATGGTGTGCTTCTTTAGGTTAGGAGTATTTGTATTGTATTTGTATGTATTGTTAAAGACGCCAGACGTACAAAACGGACATACCGATAGTAAACAACTTTATCAGCCCGCGAAATTCAAATTTACATGCATCTCTTATGGGATGACTGTCATCCGACATGATGTCATCCGATGACATCATGTCGGTAAAACAGTGCTCTGCTGCCCAGCAACCAGCGAAACGTACATAGAAACCGTATGTAATGTGTATGAGAGAGACTGTTTAGAGTGAGATGCAGATGATCGAGTGGGTCGGACGAGGAATTGACGAGCACCGGTGCCAAAGGAATAGCGACAAGATGAGAAAAAAAGTCGCTTATCAGTGATGATGTGGGTGTGAGGGTGGAATGTCAGGAAGGCAGTAAGTGCGCTTTCACCAAAGGGTGAAGATTTGAGTGTCAGAATGGTGGATGTATAGAAATGTCTCCTTCCCAAAAAGAAGTAGAGTGTATGAGGGTGTACCGAAGGGGCATTAAAGTGTGAGGGTGGAAACGTCGTAGGGTGAGGGGTGTGGGGTAGTGTCACAACGGCAGGAGTGAAAGAAAACAGCGTTTTCGCCAAAGGATTGGAAAGATATGAGTGGATTTTGGATGGTCTTTAGGAGAAAGGTGTCTATAAAGGTCTTTTAGCACGCGGTGCATTACTTTTTTATAAATGAATCTGATGAGTAAAGCTTTGCAAACGGGGTTATTCCAGGGACGGCTCTAACCTAGCTGTAAATTTTAGGATCCGATTTGAAAATAAAATACAAATATTTATTTACCCACATTGTGTTATTTGAAAATGCGAAAGACGAAAATACTTCGGTTACAGGGATATACCATACAGGGTGTCTGAAAAGTCTTAGCATGGGCTAATATCTTTGCTATTAATAAAGATAGAGACACCAAATTTTAGTTGTATCTTATTGGTTAATAAATAATCTACTTTTTTTTGTAATTTGACTTTTTCCACCCCCTTGGGGGGTTACGCTAGGGAGTTGAGGTCAAAAATTTTAAATGCAACCCTATGCCGCGTGGTACCTCATTTTAAAAGTATTTTCGAGAATGGCAGATGTTACTTCTTGGCAGAGTTCCAAAATGGACTTTATTACTGGCAAGAAGTTCATCGTGGTCATTCTAAACAACTTTTAACGTAATAAGTAAGGCAGGCACTGCTGGTCTGTTACCAGACGCGTCGATAACGAAAATAAGTACGTACGTATACGGTATTTGACAGAAATAATTTAATTCATTGCCGTTGTCTTGATTGTGTGAAATAAAAAAAAACGGTTGAGTGCGAGTTCGACTCGCGCATAGAGGGTTCCATGCCTCATACAATATTTTGAATTTCTCACAGGACACAAAAGTCTCAATAACTATGGTAAGGCTAACCCTTGAATAAATAACAAGAGGCGGCCATGCCCGAAATAAGTCAGTGCGTATAGGTTATATAGGGTAATTCCGGGAGAGATGGACCACCGCCTGAGATGGACCAGTCTTCTAGTTTTGACTATACACGGTAGAGAGCAAAAATTTCAATGCTGCCGTAGGGCCAAGCGATCGCCAGCCACCGTCGGATAGCTGTGACATGCGTACGTGTCTTTTGAAAGTGGCTAAATTTGTTTACGGATTTACACGTGGCGAAAAAATTTTTTAACGGATTTTTAAACAGTGATTATAGCTGTATGTAAGTATTAAAATGCAAATTCTCATTAAAAATGTACAGCATGGTATTCATTTCAGTCAGTGTAAGTAGCGTAAAAGTCGATTTGCAATTAGATTTTTTGTTTTTAGGTGGTTCATCTAACCCTGAAATATGGGATAGATGGACTACAGTAGATCGGGACAGTTGAACCGCTTTTAATTGGCCTCTCTTTTCAGAATGCCTACAAAATACCAACGGAAGCTGAGCTCACCAAGGGCTACATGGACCGAAGATGACCTTAAAAACGCAATAGAGACGAAAACATAACTCCTGGAAAAATGTTAGATCTCATAAGTCCAATCCCTAAAAGCACGGAGAACGTGGCTAATGTAAAGAAGAAAGGGCGAGCCCTTGCTCAAGTCCTCACATCACCTGAGCATATTGCTATTAGAAAAACACACAGTAGTAAGATGAAAAAACTGAAACAAGATGATAAAAAAACACAAAAGACAAAGAAAATTACAAAAAAAATACTAGCGAAGAAAAAATAAGTATTAAGTGGTACTTCAGAATCAGAGAGAGAAGTATCTCTAAAAAATGATAGCGATACGCCAGAAGAATGGGAAGAAAACGATTGCGCTGATTGTGGAGAAAATTATAATGATATACACAAAAGACTGATGATTGGATTCAATGTATTATAATATGCACCCGCTGGCTTCATGAGCCGTGCTTAAAATACGAAAATATGTGCGATAGATGTGGTAAAAAAGCTGCTTCTGCTTCTCCTTAGTATCACGTGCAATTATTCGCTGGAATTGTATTATTGGTTAAGTTACTTTTGTGATTCTTTATTACGGCTCATCTCTCCCTGTGTGGTCCAACTACCCCACGTATGGTGGTTCAACTACCCCGCACATTTAGGGTGAGTTGGACTACATTCAGATTTTTGATTTCATTTTTTTATAAAAAATTGTGTTTGATTTTTAAGTTTTTAGTTATAGTTATGATTACAGTTAGTTAAAATGTTTGTAATAACTATTTTTTTATGTCAATAAAACTTTTTTTTGAAAAAATATAGCCGAAATAAAAAAGGTGGTCCATCTCTCCCGGAATTACCCTAACTGATTAGTAAGGCTGGCACGGTTGGTCTGTTCTCAGAGGCGCCAATGTCGAAAATAAGTACGTACTTATACGGTATTTGACAAAAATAATTTTATTCATGGGCGTTGCTGTGATTGTGTAAAATAAAAAAACAGTCAAGTGCGAGTTCGACTCGCGCATACAGGGTTCCGTACTACCGTAAGATTGTGTTTATATATTTTTAATAAACTTGCTCATGTTTCATCCCATATTCTTGTTGTGCGGTGTCACAATGTCACATAGTTAAGAAAGTTCAAAATAGTAAGACGTCATTAAATCGTAGAAATATGGTAAATACGTAGTTGTAGTTTTACTATAGGAGATATATTCTTCAAATTGGGTAGGTTTGAATGTAGACACCAGAGTACATCCCCTGAAATTTCGTGCGCATGTCTAGCCCTCTTGGTTTGCGCGTGGTACGCATTTTGGCCTACTGCGCAGATGGCAAAAAAACGAAAAATAAAGTCGAAAAAAACTTGGGAAAAGGTTATAAAGTTAAAAACGTCGTGGTACCTTGACCATTAGATATATATTCTTAAAAGTGAATGGGTTCAAATGTAGACACCAAAGTCCATCTCCTGAAATCCCGTGCGCAGGTCTAGCATGCTCGGTTTGCGCGTGGTACGCATTTTGGTCTACTGCGCAGATGGCACAAAACGAAAAATAAAGTCAAAAAACTTGAGAAAAAGTAATAAATTTAAATACGTGGTGGCACCTTGACTATTGGAGATATTTTTTAAAAGTGAATGGGTTCAAATGTAGACACCAAAGTCCATCTCCTGAAATTCCTTGCGCAGGTCTAGCACTCTCGGTTTTCGCGTGGTATGCATTTTGGTCTACTGCGCAGATGGCAAAAAACGAAAAATAAAGTCCAAAAAACTTGTGAAAAAGGTTTTAAAGTTAAATACGTAGTGGTACCTTAACTCTAGGAGATATATTCTTAAAATTGAATGGGTTCGAATGTAAACATCCAAGTACATTTCCTGACATCTGTCAATCAATAAACAAAGTAGACATAAAATACAAACTTACGTCTTTGTGGGTTAGTTACCTGTAAAATTCATTTTCCAAATAATTTTATAAAATAATATTGTATGTGCCATCTACAAAATATATAAGGGAGTAATTTTCACTTATTTGTAACCGTTAATTTTAGTCAGATTTTGAGCGACCAAACTCCCGTCTTAAGAGAACGTGATCAATTTTGCACAAATCCAGTGACATGCCATTTTTTTCGCTAAAACTAAAGACTTACCAGCATGCACGCCACTGATGCAAGTACATTTCAGATTAAATTTTTGAACGTAAATGTACCCTTTTATTACATACTGGCGTGTTCCAAAATTTATGTCAATATCTTAACGCATTTTCGAGAAATTAAAAAAAAACATTTAAAAAAGAAAATATTAAACACCCTGGAACTCGAAAAAGAAGCATTTAAAAAGTCAAGTTTATCTATACTTATTTTTATATTTTTAGGTGTAGAATCTCCCCTTAAAATTTCTGAACATCTTTGTGTAACACCCTGTATATACAGGTTGTTATGAAATCGCTGCAAATATTTGAATGGGTGACTCCTGGGGTAGTCTACAGACATACCCAATACTTTTTCCCTCAAATCGCATATTTTTTTTTTAAATACCCTATACCACCCCCATATCCGATGCTTCTAAAGAGCCTGACGTCACAGGCTCTAATATTATAAAGGAACAACAAATAATCCAGCCGGGGCATTGCCAAACTTAAATATTATCTTGACATCTCATTTTCTATCAGTTTTAAATAATCCAAAGTATTTTTAATTCCACAGGCGCATTTTACCCAAAATGTGAATTTTAATTTAATTTTTTACTTAATATGGGAAAATATGGACCTCTCGTGAAATTGGTTAAAATTGTAACCAGAACGAAAACGAAAAAGGTTTGTTATACCGGCAACACATGACTTACCCTATATTACGTTATTATTAATGAGATGAGCATTATTCCTACTAGCTTAAACTTTCTGCTAAAGAAAAGGTTAAAAATCAAAACGAAAAACACTAACTGAGCACAACTACACCGTATTTTAAAACTGCAACCAAAATTCTTTCATAACAGCATTTGTCAAAAAAAAAAAGACATTATTCTGTTTTATACAGCACGTTCAGAAATTTGTTATTCGCACTTTTCCAATAAAATTATCGTAACTTACCGTTTTTTTTTTTTGAAAAGGTCCCCTAAATGAGTTTTTGTAAAGTCGGGATGTATCTATCTAAATTGCTTTTTGCAAGCAAACGTTACGTAATGTGTAAATATTATTAGTGCTAAATTCAATTTAGTTTTCAACCCTATTAGACTAATTTAAGAAGCACTATAATCAAAGCACAATCTAGATAAAAATGAGCAAAATATTAGTTAACAACGGATCGACGAAGGCTATTTTCTAAGTAGCAAAACAAAATAGAAAGTAGGTACATTATTATTTAAAACTACCTTCTAGTCTAGTTCTAAATAAAAAATATTGATAACAATATGCACGCGTGTTTGTATAGTTGCCTAAGCAGTAGATTAGGTAGGGGAGATCTGCTTAAGATGACACTTTTTTTTAGATACCAAAAATAAAAATTTTAATGGAGAGTTTCTAAATAACGGAACCTATTATTTAAATATATTTTCTTTATTGAACCAAAGAAACGTAAAAAATGCTTAAAAGATACTAAAAAAATATCAAAATTAAAAAGTTAGTAAAATAGAAAATTAAGTCTAAGATGACATACATCAGTATAAGATGACATAATACATGTCTAAACACAATTCGCAAGTAAATTACTTTATTTTCTTCGCCACATGACACCACCTTGAGCATATCTGGCAACTAATCCATTGCTCTTTTGCCTTTGATCTACTATATAATTCGTTACAATAAATGCACACAGTGTCGTCTTCTTCAACACGATATTCCTCAGGTTCATCTTCGTCCTCGTCGAATACGACACGTTTTACATCTTTTTTGACTCTGGCGCTTTTACGATTTTCTTCATTTTTTTTTATTTGTTTATCAGTTTTCATGTCATTTATAAAAGGACTACTGGTGAGAACTTGAGAACCAGTTATTGCTTTTTTGGTTACTTTTCTCTTACGGCTGTTACCGGCTGCTTTTGGTAGGGGTGTCAGGGTCTGCAACATATTTTTTATCGAAAAATCTAAGGTCTGTTGCGACGTATCCAAAATATCTTTCTCAGCAGGTGGAGGAGTTGTTGCAATTTCAGAAACTGGCTGAATAGAGCAAATCCCCGAAGGTCCTGCAACCTCCCTATCCACCGCAGGTTCACAAACCTCTTGCATTGAATTTTTGGCAACCTGCTCTTCGACAGTTATTAATTCGATATTGTTTACAAGGTTAAGCTCAATATCCATGACATCGCTTGGCAAAAATAGATGATCCGGGAATACATGTGGATTAAAAGGAACAATACCAGATTTTTCAAAACCGCTTGAGATATTTCTTATTGAAGCCGCCTCTCCATATGCTTTGCCAAAGATACTGCTGGCTTGATAAAGACTAATTGTTCTGCCTGGATGGTTTTGTAAGCCAAGTTGTCATTTCGCGATTATAATATGAGTCCAGGGGGCCAAAAAAAGAGACATCTAGGGGCTGCATCCTATGCGTACAGAGGGGAGGTAGGCAAAGTAATACTACACCGTTTGCTTTGGCATATTCTAACGCCTGAAGATATTTATGGCTTCCATGACCGTCAAGGATAACAAGAGCCTTGTTTTCTTTATTGCACCCAACGGACTGAACAAAGTGTTTCATCCATTTAAAAAATAGATCGCCATCCATGTGGCCAGTGTCATAGCAAAGTTCTAAAGTACCTGCAGGTGCTCCATCAAAATATTCTGCTTTGTGATTTTTTCGTGGGAAAAACAGTGCAGGTGGAACTAAGCTTCCAGTCGCACTACCACAAATTACAGCCGTAACGTGTTCACCGCGCTCGGCACTAGTAAGTGCGCCTACTTGTTTTTTTCCCTTAAGAGCAAATATTTTTGGTGGTTTTTGGACAGTACTAAGGGCAGTCTCGTCCATATTATAAATCTTCTGCGGTGGAATTTTTTCATCCGTTAATATCTTCTCCAAAAGCGCAAAAAAATTCATAACTTGAGGTTTATTAAAGGCTCTTGCTCTTGCAGCTGACGTTGCCTCCTCTGCTCTTAAAGACAATTGAGGATTTCTTGACCTAAAGCCAGTGAGCCAATCCCAACCTGCGATCTTAGTAGATTTGTCGAATTTGTTTTCCAATCCTGCTTTTTCTGCGAACTGGTACGCTAATTTTCTGACTTCGGTTGTCGTAAATCCAAAAAACCTCTGCTCAAATTCTAGAATATGTGCCACAATATGTCTTTCAGTTTCTGCATCAAACATAGGTTTAAATCGTCCGAGACTACTTGGAATGCGTTGATAGTGGCTTGTGGTACGTTGTAAATCTTGGCTGCTCGAAACCATCCACATTTTTTTTCTCTTACGTCGTTAATTGCCTTTTCCATATCTTCTTTTGACCAAGAATGTCGGGATGATGTTCTCTGATAATTGCTAGGCATCCTAAAATTTTTAAAAAAGGAAGCATTCAAAACAAAATACTAAAGTGATAGCATTCGAGTAAGATGACACCCTATGTCATCTTTCCCGAAAATGTAGGTTAGGCTTTAGTTCCATATTTTGACAATAATAGTGAGGTTCGATTTTGTTTCTATTGGTGTTTAAAAAGCTTTATATTAGAGAAATTTATAAAAATGTATAATATATATATATATATATATATATATATATATATATATATATATATATATATATATATATATATATATATATATATACATATATATATAAATATATATATATATATATATATATACATATATATATATATATATATATATATATATATATATACAGTGTGTCTACGTAAGTTGGCGGCATATGGGAAACTTTTTTATTATTAATTTTACGAAAAAAAGTTATTCTTTATAAAAAGTTCTGCATGCTCCAAAACCTAAAATGCAACCATCAGATATCAAATTTTATCAGTCGTATACGAGGTTTGTCAAAAAATGTGATTTTTACTCAAGAGGAAAGTACCTTTATTTTCGACAATATCGAAAAGTATTATAAAGAAAAGATGTTTAGAATTAAAAATAACTTTAAAATATTCAACATTGTTTATTTACATTAAAAAACAATTTTTTTCGACATTTTCTCTGCGATAACGTTGACAATTGAAGTGTGCACATTAATGCATTACATTTACTAAATTAACAATCTCAATTTTCTCTTCGAGGCTTAATGTTTTTGGCATTTCTACCTTTCCGTAAACAAATACGTCTGTCAAACATAAAACTGTACAATACGGATCTCTAAAAACTATGAAAAACACTGTTAGACTGCCTAAAAAAAGTGTTTATACCGTGCTACTTTTTAAAATACGATTGTTGACTTTTTTTTGAATTTTCGATGTTTTGACAGTTCTCAAATCCTACTTCAAATACCACTTTTAAAACATGCCAGTGCATCCTAGATTAATTATGCGTTAATGTGCAAACTTAAATTTTCAACGTTATCGCAGAGAAAATGTCGAAAAAAATAGTTTTTTAACGTAAATAAACAATGTTGAATATTTCAAAGTTATTTTTAATTCTAAACGTCTATTCTTTATAATAATTTTCGATATTGTCGAAAATAAATGTACTTTACTCTTGAGCAAAAAACACATTTTTTGACAAACCTCGTATACGACTGACAAAATTTGATATCTGATGGTTGCATTTTAGGTTTTGGACCATGCAGAACTTTTTATAAAGAATACCTTTTTTTCGTAAAATTAACAATAAAAAAGTTTCCCATATGCCGCCAACTTACGTAGACACACTGTATATATATATATATATATATATATATATATATATATATATATATATATATATATATATACATATTATTTTATTTATTTTTTTATTTATTCTTGGGTTTTGTTAGTCCTGGATAAAAATTAAAAATTGTACGATGATCTTTACATACTTTTTATTTGTTAAATTTTGACGTTTCGGTCCTTTTCTTTAGACCTTCTTCAGAAATATTTATATGTTGCTAAAAAATAGCTCATGTCAAATTTTTTTTCTCTTGTCATTACATAAATACTACTTAAAAATACGCACAGAAAACACAGACATACCTTGAAGGAAAATCATTGGCAAGTTTCTCTAAACATTCCACAAATTACCTCATGTATTGGTTTAATTTAAAAAAACAAAGAATTTTAAAAGTAAAACACACAACATTCTTTTAAAATATTGAAACTTGGACAACATACATATAAGTTAAAACTGGCGGAATGATATTATTATTAGACTGGTGAAACGAAATTTTGTTTTTGCTACTTCCTTTTTTAGCATTTTTTGTTGGTGTTGGTTTTTTACCTTTTGTGAAAGTAGGGAGAATATGTTTATAAGTTAATTGGTGTTATTTAATTATATTATGGTAAATTTTGCTTAAATTTTTTGTATCCGTTTTTGAATTTATGTTTTTTGAGTTTTTTTGAATTTCAATCATTTCATAAAATTCTCTTTTTTTTCCGTAAGATTTTTACGTTTTCGAAATCGAAAGTGTGTTACTTTTTTACACTATGGTTGGTTAAAGCTGTTTTATTTTTTTTATCGTACTTGTGACTGTTAAGACGATTTTTTAAATATTGACTAGTTTGACCTATATAAACACTGTCGCAGTCTTTACACGGTATTTGATAGACTACGTGACTTTTTTTGTGTTTTGGAATTTTTGATTTAATGGTGCTAAAGTTTCTTTTCTTTAGAAGGTTATATCCTTTGTGGGCGACTTCAATATTATGTTTACTAAAAGTTTTTTTTTTAATTCTTTCTGATAAACCTGGTAGGGAGAGAAAGTTTTTGTTTTTTGAGTTGTTGTTGTTAGGTTGGTTTTTGTTGTAAAAAATGTGTATTCTTTTCTTAAAAATATTGTTTATTAGCCTTTCAGGATAATTGTTTAATGTAAGTGCCTGTTTTGCTTTTTTTATGGCATTTTCTCGATATTCGGTGCTAGACAGTTTAATTGCTCGGTCTGCAAGACCAATGATTACTGATTTTTTTTGGGAAAGTGGGTGCTGTGAGTTAATGTTCACGTATCTGGATGACCATGTCTCTTTTGTGTACCATTCTGTTTTTATATGGTTATTTTTATGATGTAAGGTTATATCTAAAAAGTTGATTTTGTTTTGTTTTTCTAGCTCTATTGTAAATTGAAGTTTCTTGTGGTAACTATTAAATTGGTCTAGTATGTCTTGAGTTTTATTTTTAGGTACTGCTGCAATGCAGTCATCGACATACCTAAAGAAAAAGGGGATTTGGTAGTTCAATTTATTGAGAATGTTTTCTTCGAGGTCTTCCATTACAAGTTGGGCTATTACGCTGGATATTGAGGCGCCCATTGCACAACCTTCAATTTATAAAATTTGTTTTCATATAAAAAATATATGGAGCTTAATGTTAATTCAACCGCATGCAGAAATTCATCTAATGGAATATCAGTGAATTTCTTAATTTCATCCCACTTTTTTATGATTATTTCTTTCGCTAACGCAGTCGGTATGTTTGTGTATAAAGATATGACGTCTAATGATACTAGGGTATAGTCATTTGGTAAAATTATATTTTTTATTTTATCTTTAAAATCTACGGAATCTTTTATGTAGTAATTATTTTGATTTATAATATTTTGCAGGATGTTTTTTAGGAATTTTGAGAGTTTTTCAAAAGGTGACTGGATACACGATACTATCGGTCTAAGAGGGATTCCCTGTTTATGAAGTTTTGGTAACCCGTAAATTCTAGGTGGCTGCGCGTTTTGAATTTTAAGTTGTTTGGCGGTATCTGGTGAAATGTACATTTGGTTTTCCCATCGAGTGATGAGATTGTTATTGTTCTTTTGATATATATTGGTGGGGTCATTTTTTAATTCTTTATAGGTGGTATTATCTTGTAAGAGGTCGTTCATTTTGTTATCATAATCTTGGTCAAGCATTATTACCGTTTTGTTTGACTTATCAAGTCTTAGAACTTTCAGGTTTTTATTCTGTTGAAGAAATCATTTTGTTTTTTTAACTTTATTTAGAAAGATTTTTTGTTGTTTTTTATTAGTGTTTGTTCTTGTTATGAATGGACTTTAGAAAGCGCCCAGTTTTAAAACTATAAATTGTCAACTGTCAAAACGGCAGTCAAACAAAGATGTCGAATAGTAGAGTCTATGTCATCGTGTTATTGTTATTTGGAGCTTAATACTGAAAGTAAGTTCAATAAAAAGTGTTCAGGAAGTTCGATACTTTATTTAAATACATAACATATAATTGGCGACGAGAAGTGGTTCGAACTCAGGCAGAAAAGTGAAAAATTCATTCAATAATCGGGAAAACGTTCTATCAGTTCGTTTGTCTTCTCAGAGTAATTAGAGTAACTCGTCGGGTGTAGTTCGTCTGGCTGTCGGTCGAGTGTCAAGGCTGTCACTGCTGTCAGTCACCCAGCTGTCGGGTAGTGTCTCAACTCTTCGGTCGTGAACATAATAAGTATTGTTATAATTATAATAAGTTCTTGTCAGAATGTCTAAGAGACAGATTGGTTTGTGGTATTAGTTCATTTCCAATCAAACGCAAGCTCTTGTGAGAAGACAATTTAACATTAGAAAGAGCTTATGCAATAGCGCTGTCCATGGAACTTGCTGAAGGGCAAGTCAAGTCAATGGGTGCTGAAGGTGCTAACAGTAATATGTCAATAGTCAGAGAGGGATTAGATAAGTTGTCAGTTAAGAAAAATGTGAAAGGTCATTATGCAAGTCAAAGTGGTTCAAAGGATGTGTCAAGAGGTCCTAAGAAGGAATTCAAACCTTGTTATCGGTGTAATCGAAAACATGATGCCAACACGTGCCCTGCCAAAGAGTGGGAATGTTTTAAATGCAAGAAGATGGGTCACACCAGTAGAGTTTATCGAGGTCAAAGAGTCAATGTTGTCCAAGAAGAAGATCAGTCTGAAGAAGATGAAAATTCCTTGGTCTTAGGATTTCTGTCAGTTCTGGAATCAGGTAAAGCAAATCCTGAGAGTGTGAAAGTAGAAGTGGAAGGTAAGTTCATAAACTTTGAAATAGACTGTGGAGCTTGTCGAACTGTAATGCATATAAATGATTTTAATAAATATCTGTCAGATTTAGATTTGTATACTGTAAAGTACAATTTAAGGGTACTCACCGGTGAAGGTGTTCAAATACTGGGTGAAGCTGATGTTATTGTCACTCAACAACAAAATGATTAATTTACCTTTGGTTGTATTGAAAAGTAGTCATAAGTTTGTTCCTTTATTAGGTAGAAACTGGCTAGATATATTAAATCCAGATTGGAGGAAAAAAATTAATTTTAAGAATACTGAAAATAATTTTGTACCCACAAAGTCAAGTGATTCTAGTCGGATGATGTCTAGTAGCCAAAATTTAAAAAATATCAGTTTAGTTGGTCAATCCGATAAGGTCGAGTCAAAAACTGGTCTTATTGATAGTCAGGAAATCTTAAATTTGGTGTCTAAAATTAAAAACAATTTTAAAGAAGTCTTCGAGGAACAACCTGGATCATATATTAAGCATTTTGAGGTGGAGCTTAAACTCAAAGATGGGGCCCAACCCATTTTTCATAGAGCTTATGATATGCCTTTCGCCTTAAAAAGTAAAGTCGAGTTAGAAATATCTAAAATGGTTGAGTCAGGTATCTTAAAAAAGGTGAGTTTCAGTAACTGGGCAAGTCCCATTGTAGTAGTTCCTAAAAAGTCATCTAGTGAGATACGGATATGTGTGGATTTCAAAAAAACTTTAAATCAGGTTCTAGATAGTGATCATTGTGTATTACCCATACCAGATGATATTTTTGCTTGTTTGAGTGGGCACAAATATTTTACAGTCATTGATTTGAAGGGTGCATACCAACAGTTAAGGGCAAGCCCCAAATCTCAGGAAATGTTAGTAATTAACACACATCTTGGTCTCTATTCATATACGAGACTAACATATGGTGTTAGTGCAGCTCCTGGAATATTCCAATCTATAATGGCTAGCATTCTAGCTGGCTTAGAAAACACCAAATGTTATCTTGATGACATTTTGGTCTTTGGGTCTTCTTTGACTGACTGTTATGAAAATGTAAAAAATGTTTTCAATCGTCTCCAAGAGTTTAATGTTAAAGTAAATGTAAACAAATGTAAGTTTTTTCAAAATAAAGTGGAATTTTTAGGTCACATTATTGATAGCAATGGAATACATCCTACCGAAGAAAAAGTTATTGCCATCAAGTCGGCTCCAGCGCCTAAAACAATTACTGAGTTGAAGTCATATCTCGGGCTATTAAATTATTATGGTAAATTCATTCCAATGCTATCAACAAAGTTAAAACCTCTGTATGATTTATGTCAAAATAATGTCAATTTCTCTAAGAGTTGGTCTGAAGAATGTAACCATATCTTTCAGGAGAGTAAGAAATGGCTTACTTCAGGAAGCGTATTGACACATTACAATCCAGAGCTTCCAATTTATGTCACATGTGATGCAAGCAGCTATGGTATTGGTTGTGTTTTAAGCCATAAAATAGAAAATGTAGAAAAGCCGGTCATGTTTGCATCAAGTACTTTATCCGCAGCTGAAAGAAACTATAGTAATTTGGAGCGAGAAGCTCTTGCTATAATTTTTGCTTTGAAAAAATTTCTCAAATATCTTTATGGTCGTAAGTTTGTTTTAGTGGCCGACCACCAACCATTACAATTCATTTTCGGTAAAAATAAAGGAATTCCAACGTCAGCCGCTACTAGAATCACTCGATGGGCCATCACTCTTTCAGGGTATCAGTATGACATCAAGTACAAAAAAGGTAGCTCTATTGGTAATGCTGATGGTTTATCACGCCTTCCATGCAATAATAAAACTGAAGTGCCTGATTTTTTGTATTCTTTCAATTTAGTTAATCAGATACCAATAAATTCATATGACATTGCTAAGGAAGTAGATAAAGAGTTAGTTCTTGTTAAAGTGAAAGATTATGTTATGTCAGGATGGCCTGATTATGTCCATGATTAAAACCTTAAACCTTACTTCAAGAAGCGTAATGAACTATCTATAGAGCAAAATTGTTTATTATTAGGAAATAAGGTAATTATACCTAGATCATTACAAAAAGATGTACTGAAATTGTTTCATGAACAGCATAATGGCATTGTTCGCACTAAAATGTTGTTAAGGTCGTATTGCTGGTGGCGTAGTATGAATTTAGATGTAGAAAAATATATTTCTTGTTGTGAGATTTGCCAGGAATGTCAAAAATTCACAAACTCAAGTAGTTCGTTGATGCCTTGGTCACCTGCACCTCGAAATTTTCACAGAGTTCATATAGATTTCTTCTTTAAAAATAAACACATATTCTTGATTTTAGTAGATCAAAAGTCCAAATGGTTAGAAGTGAAACTGATGGCCAATGGCACTAATACATCAGAGACAATTTCAAAATTAAAAAAAAATTTCGCAGTTTTTGGCCTTCCTGTAGAACTTGTCTCAGATAATGGACCACCATTTAACTCAAATGAATTTATTGCATTTTGTCAAGCAAATGGCATCAAACCTATAAAGTCCCCTCCTTATCACCCACAAAGTAATGGGGCAGCAGAGCGCAGCGTTCAAACAGTGAAAAAGGGTTTAGAAAAAGCTTTGTTTTCACAAAAAGGGGAAGAGGTAACAGAAAAATTAATTTTAAATAAATTGCACAATTTTCTGTTCACCTATAGGAATACTCCTTCCACTGTAACAGGACTTTCACCTGCTGAGAGTATTTTTAAAAACAAACCTAGGACAAGGTTTGAGTTGTTAAAGCATTCTTGTCACAATAATCAAAAAACAGTGTCAAATGGAGATAAACGTATTTTATATAGGGTGAATGATCAAGTTTTTGTTAAAAACAAACAAATAAAATTGTGGCAAAAGGGTACTGTAATGAAAGTTCTTAGCTTTTGTACATATTTGGTTAAGGTTGATAATTTTATAAGGTTTGTGCATTCAGGTGACCTACGATTGGGTCAATGTGATTCTGCATATCCAGAAGTGACAGAAGTGATCAGTGAAAAAAGTGATAATCAACAACCTGATATTAGGGTAGAAGCTGCCGAGCCGGTAGCATTTAGGGAAGGTGCCCAACAACCTCTAGATGAACCTGTTTGTGAACCTATCAGAAAACCTGTGTCTATATCCGAGTCACCTCTTTCTGTTCAAAAAACAAATTTGCACAAGTCGCCCCTTGTTAGGGAAGTTGAAAGTGTACATCAAGAAACTCAGTTTGGTAATTGCTCAGTTTCAACTTCCTCTGCGACCCATACACGTTCAGGTAGAACTGTAAAGCCTCCAGCTAGATTAAACCTGTAATACTTTAATTAACACGGGGGGAAATGTTATGAATGGACTTTAGAAAGCGCCTAGTTTTAAAACTATAAATTGTCAACTGTCAAAACGGCAGTCAAACAAAGATGTCGAATAGTAGAGTCTATGTCATCGTGTTATTGTTATTTGGAGCTTAATACTGAAAGTAAGTTCAATAAAAAGTGTTCAGGAAGTTCGATATTTTATTTAAATACATAACAGTTCTATTGAAATTATTTTTATAATTTGTTATTATATTACAGCATTTTGAACGTAGGTCGTCTTTAGTGTCAGTATTGAGGTTTATTAGTGCTGTTTCAATGTTGGTAATTATATCTGGAATAGGGATTTCATCCGGGGATTCAAGTTAGGACCTAGGCTTAGAATTTCATTTACATAGTTAGGCATGTTAATATTTGTAAGGTTCTCAATCCAGTTTGGGTTATTATTCGGGACTGTCACACTTTTATTACTCAAACCGTCAATCTTACTAATATTTTTATGTTTTATTCTTTGAAAAATGCTTTCAATCTTTTCCGCCTCCCGATGTATAAAAGATGTTAAAATGTGTTGTGGTAGTAGGGTTTTTAGAGTGTTAGTGGTTTTTGTGATCATAACAAACTCCAATTCACAATAGAACTAGAAAAGCAAAACAAACTCAACTTTTTATATTTAACCTTACATCATAAAAACAACTATATAAAAACAGAATGGTCTTCCAGATATGTAAACTTTAACTCTCAGCACCCGATCTCCCAGAAAAAATCAGTAATCATTGGTCTTGCAGATCGAGCAATTAAACTGTCCAGCACCGAATATCGAGAAAATGCCATAAAAAAAGCAAAACAAGCACTTAAATTAAACAATTACCCAATCAAAACTAATAAACAATATTTTTAAAAAAATAATACATATTTTTTACAACAAAAACCAACAAAACAACAACTCAAAAAACAAAAACTTTCTTTCCCTACCATATATCTCGGGCTTATCAGAATAATTAAAAAAAACGTTTAGTAAACATAATATTACAGTCGCCCACAAAGGATATAACCTTCTAAAGAAAAGAAATTTTAGCACCCTTAAATCTAAAATTCCAAAACACAAAAAAAGTCATGTAGTCTATCAAATACCTTGTAAAGACTGTGACAGTGTCTATATAGGTCAAACTAGTCAATATTTAAAGAATAGACTTAACAGCCATAAATATGATAAAAAAAACAAAACGGCCCTAACCAACCATAGTGTAGAAAAACAACACACTTTCGATTTCGAAAACGTAAATATCTTTTTGGTCGTTGCAATATGGTTCGTTACTAAGGTAACATCAATATCTCTGGACGTTTTTGTCACTTTTTGGATTAAGGCCCTTAAGTCTTGTACACACTACTAAACATAAAATTTGGGTAGCAAAATTTTTAAAATGCTGTAACTTGACATTGGATTGACGGTTCTTGATGATTTGTACGGATTTGGAATCCTTATTTCACGTAGATTTTCTATAATCTAAGCATTTTATTTGGGAGTTGAAATATACAGGTTGAAATTTACACATTATACCGAGTCGATAATAGACAAAAACGTAGCGACAAGAACAAGTGTATTACATTATATTCTCCAATATACAAGATTGGTTAACAACGGCCAAAGTCAATTCTTACAAAATTTCTAATTCTAAACCTAATGTAAAGGTTCCTGTAATCCCTAAAAAAACCAATGTCAAGTTATAGCATTTTAAAAATTTTGGTACCCAAATTTTATGTTTAGTAGTGTGTACAAGACCTAAGGGCCTTAATTCAAAAAGTGACAAAACGTCTAGAGATATTGATGTTACCTTAGTAACGAACCATATTGCAACGACCAAACAAAGTTTTTGCGGAAATTTCACTCATACAAACTTTTTGATTTTTTGCATGACTTCATTGATCACCCCGTATATAATAAACCTATGGTCCTACGACAAATATACGTCATTCAGCTTAATCCGAAAAACACTAGCTCTTAAAATCTGCAAGACGCGTTCAAAAATTTGCATTCCTGTTGAAAATACTGAACTTTAAATTTTGCCTAAAAATCTTGTGTAAGTTCGAGTAGCCTGCAGTTTATATAAAAACAGAATGGTATACAAAAGAAACATGGTCTTCCAGATATGTAAACTTTAACTCTCAGCACCCGATCTCCCAGAAAAAATCAGTAATCATTGGTCTTGCAAATCGAGCAATTAAACTGTCCAGCACCGAATATCGAGAAAATGCCATAAAAAAAAGCAAAACAAGCACTTAAATTAAACAATTACCCTGAAAAACTAATAAACAATATTTTTAAAAAAGAATACATATTTTTTACAACAAAAACCAACAAAACAACAACTCAAAAAACAAAAACTTTCTTTCCCTACCATATACCTCAGGCTTATCAGAACAATTAAAAAAAAAGTTTAGTAAACATAATATTACAGTCGCCCACAAAGGATATAACCTTCTAAAGAAAAGAAATTTTAGCACCCTTAAATCTAAAATTCCAAAACACAAAAAAAGTCATGTAGTCTATCAAATGCCTTGTAAAGACTGTGACAGTGTCTATATAGGTCAAACTAGTCAATATTTAAAGAATAGACTTAACAGTCATAAATATGATAAAAAAAATAAAACGGCCCTAACCAACCATAGTGTAGAAAAACAACACACTTTCGATTTCGAAAACGTAAAAATCTTACGGACAGAAACCCACACAAAAAAAAAGAGAATTTTATGGAATGATTGAAATTCAAAAAAACTCAAAAAACATAAATTCAAAAACCGATACAAAAAATCTAAGCAAAATTTATCATAACATAATTAAGTAACACTAATTAACCCATAAACATATTCTTCCTTCCCCCTACTATCACAAAAGCAAAAAAACAACACCAAGAAGAAATGCTAAAAAAGGAAGTAGCAAAAAACAGCAAGGGAAAACAGAAATTCCGCTTGCCATTCTTAATAATAGATAGTATCATTCCGTCAGTATTCACTTGTATAATATATATTCCGATGCTTACTGCATTGTTTTTAAAGATCGTGTTTGTGCCCCCCTAAAAATTGTTGTTTTAATTAAGATATGGAATACATTATATCTACCAGTTTTATATGTTGTTAAAGAAACCTGCCAAGGATTTTCCTTCAAGATATGTCTGTTTTTTTCATGTATTTCTCGTGTTTTATTTATATACTGACAAATGAGGTTAAAAAGGAAAAAAATTTTTTTTGACATAAGCTATCTCTTTTAGCAGTAAATAATTCTGAAGAAGGTCGAAAGTTGAAAAAAAAAGACCGAAACGTTAATTGACGACAAATAAAGAATATGTAAAAACCAACACATAATTTTTAATTTTTATCCAGGACTATAAAACCCAAGAATAAATATAAAAAAACAATATATATATATATATATATATATATATATATATATATATTTACATATATATATATATATATATATATATATATATATATATATATATATATATATATATATATATATATATATATATATATATATATATATATATATATATATATATACCGGGTGTCCATGAATCTATTAGAAAAGTCATAACTTCTAGAGTATAAGGTATATAAAAATTAGATTTGGTATAGGTAAATGGTATGAAAAGAGGAGAGTTTTCGCATATTTTTTACTTTCCGGTCACTTCCGGTTTCACCGGAAATGGCGCCGGTTTTGAATTTTTAAATGGAATACCCTATATATTTTAACATTTTTGGATTTCTGAGACAATTCTGGATTAGAATTTGACATTTTGAAAAGTTTTTACGCCTTCTTGATTTTTTGAGAGCCGCTTTTAATATTGCATCTAGGTGGCCATGATCGCTCGCAAACTAACCAACGGACCTCAGGTGATGTCAGAAAATTACAATCGCAAAGTTTTAGTAAATAGTATGATAGATAGGAATAAGACAAGTTGGAAAAATCACATTTTCCTGTCTAACTATTATTTTTCAAATGGCGACCCTTTTTTGACAAGTACTTTTCGAAAAAAGAATTTTGTGACGAATTTAACGATACTAATTTATTTGCGATTGGACTAAAAATAAGAACATAAATTAAATACCTACATATTGCTAAGCAAAATACTGGATAATAATTTATTTACTTTTGTGAAGTGTGCCATAGATAGCCATGGTGCATAATATTTTGTAGTTATTTTCATCTAGTCTTCTATGAAAAACAAAATTCTCACTTAATTAATAACAATGACATTATGCTTTATGGGCAGATAGTGAAAGTTTTTTAGTTTTCGTTAAATTTCAGTTAAATTTTTCATCAAAATAATGTATACTCAAAGTGAAAAAGTTGATATGTTGTTAATATTTGGAGAATGTCAGAGAAATTCAAGGAATGCTGCTGAGTTGTATGCTCAAAGATATCTCAATCGGCATCATCCAGGTCATCAGTATTTTCTGTATGTTGAGAAGTGGTTAAGGCAAGAAAGAAATCGAGAGGCGGAACAGAGGTTTATCATAAATGAAGAGACTGAGATTAACGTTCTTGCTATGGTTGAGGTTGATAAAACGGCTTCTTTAAGAGAAGTTAGTCAAGAACTGCAGATAAGTCATGAATCAACAAGAAAAATATTGAAAAAGCACGGATATCGATCATTCAAATATCAGTTACATCAACATTTGTATCCTGACGATGGCGATAGACTGGTAGCGTTTTGTGATTGGCTGCTTCAAAATCATAGAATTAACCCCAATTTTATCAATTTTATTCTGTTTTCCGACGAATCCCGATCTACAAATAATGGTATGTTCAATAAGCAAAATACTCGTTACTGGGCCACAGAAAATCAACATGAAATGAGAGAGGGCAATTATCAAGAAAGGTTTGGGGTGAATGTCTGGGCTGGTATCGTTGGAGACAGAATAATTGGGCCCATATTCTTTCAAGGTCAGTTAACAGGGGCTAGATACTTAGGATTTCTACAAAATGAAATCGAGGAACATCTTGAACATCTACCTTTAGAAGATTTACGGCGAATTTACTTCCAACAAGATGGAGCACCTCCTCACAATACCAGAGAAGTTCTTGATTACTTAATAGGGCATTTTAATAATCAAGTTATTGCAACCAATGGCAATGGTCCAGTACGGTGGCCTCCCCGCTCACCGGATCTCACTGTCCTTGATTTTTTTATTTGGGGATATGTTAAAGAAAGGGTCTACTATCCAACAGCCCCAGCCACTCTTGAAATCTTAGAAGAAAGAATTCTACGGGCATTCAGAAGTATAGCGCCTCAAATGTTGCAAAACGCGTTGAGAGAAACAATTGAACGAGCTGATATGTGTCGTGAACACGGAGGAATGCACTTTGAACATTTACTACAGTAAGATTTTTGATAAATTTTAGATAGGTAGTACTTTAATTGAAGCATCATTAAAGTTGTTAGTTAATTTTGTTAATTTTGTTATGTTAATTTTTTTAATCCAGTCGCAAATAAATTAGTATCGTTAAATTCGTCACAAAATTCTTTTTTCGAAAAGTACTTGTCAAAAAAGGGTCGCCATTTGAAAAATAATAGTTAGACAGGAAAATGTGATTTTTCGAACTTGTCTTATTCCTATCTATCATATTATTTACTAAAACTTTGCGATTGTAATTTTCTGACATCACCTGAGGTCCGTTGGTTAGTTTGCGAGCGATCATGGCCACCTAGATGCAATATTAAAAGCGGCTCTCATAAAATCAAGAAGGCGTAAAAACTTTTCAAAATGTCAAATTCTAATCCAGAATTGTCTCAGAAATCCAAAAATGTTAAAATATATAGGGTATTCCATTTAAAAATTCAAAACCGGAACCATTTCCGGTGAAACCGGAAGTGACCGGAAAGTAAAAAATATGCGAAAACTCTCCTCTTTTCATATCATTTACCTATACCAAATCTAATTTTTATATACCTTATACTCTAGAAGTTATGACTGGTCTAATAGATTCTTTGACACCCGGTATATATATATATATATATATATATATATATATATATATATATATATATATATATATATATATATATATATATATATATATATATATATATATATATATATATATATATATACAGGGTGATTCAAAAGTAAGCGGCATCCTTTCAGGGGCGTAATCCTTGCATAAAAATAAGGCAAAAAGTTTCTATTAATATGGGTCCGAAAATGCTTCCTAAGGGAGCTACGCCCCTTTGAATAGGACACCTTAAAGACGATTTTTTCTCTATAACTTTAAAACCCTTTACAATTAAATTTTGAAAATTGGTGTACAGTATAAACATTTGATGGTAAATAAGATTCTAAATTCAAAACTTTAAAATTTTATTCAGGGGCGTCACATGCGGGGGAGGGTGAGGGTAAAAACATCCCTTTTTCTTTTACTCTTTAGGTTGTTATGCTTCTGTTTGGAAATTATAAAATTCTAGAGTTTTTTACGTAAAAAAGGTACTCTTAGGTCCATTCGATAGAGCGTACCATTTACGAGAAAATCGACTTTGAAAATTTTCTGATGCGTATGTTTATTGATGAAAATTAATTTGCATTACCATACAAAAAAAATCACATTTTTTTACTAACATTTTATTTAGCAATTTAGAGAAAATGTTCAAAATTATTACCATTAGCGTCACGACAAGCTAAATTAGGCACTGAACTTCGTTTTGAATGCGTATCTAGTAATTTTATTATGAATAAACGTACTACCAGAAAGTTTTCAAAGTCGATTTTCTCGTAAATGGTACGCTCTATCGAATTGGACTAAGAGTACCTTTTTTACGTAAAAAACTCTAGAATTTTACAATTTCCAAACAAAATCACATTAACCTAAAGAGTAAAAGAAAAAGGGATGTTTTTACCCTCACCCTCCCCCGCATATGACGCCCCTGAATAAGATTTTAAAATTTTGAATTTAGAATCTTATTTACCATCAAATGTTTATACCGTACACCAATTTTCAAAATTTAATTGTAAAGGGTTTTAAAGTTATAGAGAAAAAATCGTAGCTCCCTTAGGAAGCCTTTTCGGAGCCATATTAATAGGAACTTTTTGCCTTATTTTTATGCAAGGATTACGCCCCGAAAGGATGCCGCTTACTTTTGAATCACCCTGTATATATATATATATATATATATATATATATATATATATATATATATATATATATATATATATATATATATATATATATATATATATATATATATATATATATATATATATATATATATATATATATATATAATATATATATATATATATTGTTTTTTTATATTTATATATTATGTATATATAAATTATTCTTATTTGTTAACTTCCACCAAATATGTTAACCGTTTTCGTTTTCGACGACGCTGTTGAATAATTGGAAACTCACTCCCGAGCCCCCTAACTAGCACTTTTAGACATATTTTGGTAAATGTATCTAAACCATTGTTTCTGTTTCCGACACAAATTGGAAACTGTTGGCAACAAATATGGAAATATTTTCGAACCGTATACATTTTAAATGGCGCATTTGCACGTGTTCCCAAGTAGTTGGTACTAGCTGTGACTTTCGCTGTTTCGACACACAATCGAAACTTTTATCGAAAATGTTTCCGAAATGTTTCGAAAATGTTTCTAAAGTGTTACATCACATAGGTTTATTCAAGAGTGACAAGTGACAGTCCAGTAAGGGTGCTGTACTGTCGAAATATGTCAAAATGGACAAACTAAGGAAACAAGTAATTAGAAATAACTGCACGTTGTGAAATAAAAGAAAAACAATATGAAAACAAATTTCGCCATCATAAAGTCACAAGTGTATTTTCTATAAGTTATGGTGGATTTAGTTCATAGTTATTGCAAAAGAGAACCAAAAATCATTGTCGAAATAAATTTTATTGTACAATTTATTAATTTAGCTTTATCTATTTAACGCGCTCTCTATTTATTTGCATTTACAGAAAAAATAATATTTTGTAAAAAAATTAAATTAAAAATATTTTTAATATGTTACTTTTTTTGTTTCTTAAATTGAATTAGCTAGTAAAATGGAAGTGACGTAACATCTTTTTGGCTTTTCGAAAGATGCAGAAATTTGATTAAAACCAATTTTAATAAGATAAACATTCATTTTGTCAAAATGACCGCCTGAAAGCGAGAAAGTATTCTGGCCTAAAATGGAGTCAACACACAATTTTTAGTATTTGGTCTAGGAAATGTTTTATACATCATGTAGCTATAATTAATAGAAAATGTGTCGGAACAGAGATTCTGTTTTGCGGTTTTACTTTTTCAATTTCAAATTCTTTCTTTTTTCTTTTGTGTCTTGTAAAGCCTTACGGAATGTTTATACTGTTGTTTTCTTCCATATTTTTTAAAAAGAAAACAGACGTACAATGGTTAAATAGGTGGTTCAAAAACCAAAGTAAATAAAATGTAAAAATTATAGGTTATTATGATAATTTGTTCCGACGAGGTCGTAGCGTGTATGTTTCTGGAAGTTTCGAAAATTATTTTCTTCACAAGTTTCGTAAACGAATGGATACCATTTTTGGTTAATATTTCAAAACTGAAAATACCAATTTGTTTTGAACTTAATTTGAAAATGGGTCGCTACAATTTGGGAGCGCGTGTCTCTTACCACAACTTCATAATTTTATCTAAAAATGTTTCGAAAAAATATTTATACCCGCGTGTCGAAAATGTATCAACACTATGGTTTGTAAAATATTTCGAAACAAACAGTTCTTAAGTGTTTCTAGTACCTAACTAAATTCGAAAATGTGTCGCAAAAGTTTCGGAACACATGTATCTCGACACAGTTTTATAATTTGAATTGAAAATGTTTCGAGACATTTTGCAGCAAAGAATTTGTATTCAATTTGTGTCGAAATATGCTACTTGGGCAGCCACTGCTGTCCACGGCAAAGGATATTAATTAATTACATGACTAAATAGCTGACAAATTTAAAAATATTATTTATTGAAAATTGTCAACAGGTCAGCATGCTGTTGTTCTTTGCATTTTACCCGGTTTCTAACTTTATCGCTTGTTGGTGTCTCTAAAAAACGAAAATTGTTATTTCCCGACAGAATTTTGGAGCATTAATGAAGTTGTTGCATTTTGGGTTGAAAATTTCTATTTTGCTTATTATTTTATACAGTGTGCCAAAAACGAACAGGAAGTATTTAATATTCGCTTCTTTAACTCAATATTGTTACCTACTTACCTACTTACCATTACAGTAAAGATTCTTTACTCTTTATGTTTTTAAAGTTAAATTGCTTATATTTTAGACAGACGAGATATAGGGTAGATAAATAAAAATGGGGGTTTATTTTTGTATTTAGAGGGCGTTAACATCACTCTTTGTAATAAAAATATAATATATACAGGGTGAGTTTTTAAAGTATTACAAGGCGGTATCTCGAAAACGGTTAAAAATATTTTAATGAGTTAATAGAGAGATGGGGGGCATATTTAAACATATTTTTGACATTTACCCCTCCTTCCATTTTTAGGGTGGGGATAACTTTGGAATTTTAAATGGGATGATGTACTTACTTGTGTTTATAAAATTTGAATCTACGTAAAAAAACTACGTATGTATTCAAAACTTTTTTATGATTTGCTCTTTCGGTTAGGGAATTATGATCTATTAGGTTATAAAATAAACCTAGCAGGCCAGTTGACCGGACCAGCTCGTATACTTAGTCCACCTATTTTCAAACATTTCATTGAAATGATTACGGACCTGTATTGCATAATGGAATCGAGCTCCGTCCTGTTGAAACGACATGTTTAATTGGGCAATAAACTGAGAAATAATCGTTAAAACGTCAAAATTCTCAGCTGAGTTAAGTAAAAATAACGCATTTACATGGAAACGAATAATAGTTCTAAAATAAGTGAACTTGATTTATTGGTAAAATTTATTTATTTTTTAAATTTAATATGATGATTATATATTT